>JAOEGL010000014.1:7061884-7290322 GCA_034509955.1 Urosaurus nigricauda
CAAAAAAGCTTACCTGTGGAGGTGGGAAGTTCACTGCAGAATAGAAGATAGAACAGCATCACCAGACCAAAACTGGCATCACTTCGGGATCTGGAACCCAGCTGGTAATGCCGAACAAATGTGGATGGCTGTGACCACGTAGCGCCTTGCAGACCTCTGGCAGGGGAACACCTCTGAGGAAGGCAGCAGATGAAAGCAGTAGCCCTGGGTTGAGTGAGCACGGACACCAACCGGTAGAGGGCGTTTAGCCAGTTCATAGGCCAAAGTGATGGTTTGGGCAATCCACTTTGGAAAACCTATGTGAAGAAACTGGGTTGCCTTTCCTGGCCCCACCATAACAAATAAACAACTTGTTGGACAACCTGAACTCTGCAGAACGTTGAACATAAAAACGCCAAAGCACGGCGAACATCAAGAGTGTGCATAGTCTTTTCCAGAGGCGAAGAAGGGTCTGGATAGAAGTTCTGTAGCACAATCTCCTGAGAAAGGTGAAAGGGAAGAAACCACTTTAGGGAAGAAGGAAATGTCCAGTCTGTAGACCACCTTGTCCCTGTGGAAAATAAGGTAAGGCTCATCTGAGCGAAGGGGCCATCAGCTCTGATGGCATGTCTGGCTGAAGTTATGGCCACAAGAAAGGACACTTTGAGTGTCAAGAGCCTCAAAGAGGCAGAGCCCAGTGGCTCAAAAGGAGGTCTCGTGAGCTGTGTGAGTACCAATGAAAGAGACCCAGGCCAGTGCCAATGGAGGCAGCGGAGAGTAGAGATGATGAAGTCCTTTAAAGAACCTTTTGAGTATTGGCGACGTGAAGAGTCGAAGCTGATGGTGAACAGGTGGCTGATTAGTAACAATAGCTGATAGATAGACCTTAAGTGATGAAAAGGCTAGACCTTGATCTCTGAGATGCAGCAAGAAATGAAGTGCTGTATGGAGGCTCAAGGTGATGAAGGTTCAGATCTGGCTTCGGCAAAAGCACAGAAACGTCTCCACTTGTAGGCATAGGATTTCTTGGTGGAATCCTTCCTAGAGGCCGACAAGACTCGAAGCAGTTCCAGAGACATCATGGCCGGATCCTCCATGCTGTCATGGTTGAGAAGGTCTGGATGTAGGACTGCCCCGTTGTAGTGGGACAGAAGGTCCGGCCACGGTGGTAGGTGGAAGTACTGGCCTCTGGCCAGATGGAGCAATGGAGTGAACCAGGGTTGTCTCAGCCAGAAGGGAGTTAACAGTATGGCATTGGATCCATCCCTGGCCATCTTGGCCACCAGTCCTGGAAATCAATGGAAAGGGCGGAAAGGTGTACAGGAAGTCCTGGTTCCAGTTGCAGAGGAAGGCATCTCCCATGGATCCTGGTCCTCTGCCCGTTCTGGTGTAGAATGTCTGGCACTGAGCATTCTCTGGAGTGACAAACAGGTCCACTGAGGGAGTTTCCCCATCTGGATGTCAGAAGGTGGAAGGCTGTGGGCTGACAGAGCCCATTCGTGCTGCAGCACCTTGTCTCTGCTGAGGTGAGTCCGCTAGGCGCATTGTCCTTGCCCTGCGAGATGGACCGCTACTGGGTGAATTGGAGCGTTGGTGGCACCCAAGTCCACAACTGCTGAGACAGGCGTAGGAGGACTGGAGAGTGAGTCCCTTCTTGCTTGTTGATATAGCAGACCGGAGTTGTATGTCTGACACCACCTGCACCACTCTGTGGAGATGGTTCTCAAAGGCCCTGAAGGCTTTGATGACCGCCCGCAATTCTAGAGCGTTTATATGAAGCTCTGCTTCTTCTGCAGACCACTGTCCTTGAACACACCCAATCATTGAGATGTGCGCCCCATCCTGACATGGACGCGTCTGTAGTGACCATCCTGGACAGCTCTGGTAACTGAAAGGGCATCCCCTTGAGGATGCTGGAGGGAGACATCCACCATTTGAGAGAGTCTCTGACATGAGGAGGCAGTAAGAGTCTCTTGGATGGATTGTCTCGAAGGTGATCGAAGGAGGCCAGAAACCAAGCTTGGAAGGGCCTGAATCTGAGATGAGCCAGGTAAGTCACTGCCATGGTTGAGGCTAGATAGCCTAGCAGTCCCTGGATGTCCTTTGCTGTCGGATAATGAGCGCGGAGGACAAAGCAAAGTTGGTCCCAGAGGGCTTCCACCTGTCTGGTTGGCAGGTAGGCACGACCCATAACAGAGTCCATGGATGTCCCTATGTAGTCTATCACCCTCACTGGGTGAAGAACAGATTTGGGAAGGTTGACCATAAGTCCCAAGTTGTGGAGGAGATCCAGGGTGCACTGGATGGTCCTGGTAGAGCTGTGTTTTGGAGGACGACACCAGAAGCCAGTCGTCTAGGTAAGGGAAGATCTGTATACCTTGCAGTCGCAGGTGAGAGATGAGCACTGCCATACACTTTGTGAAGACTCGAGGAGCAGTGGAGAGGCCGAAAGGAAGGACAGTATACTGAAAGAGATTCCATTGACAGCGAAGTGAAGATACTTCCAGTGCTGAGGTCTGATGCTGACGTGAAATAGGCATCCTTCAAGTCGGTGGATGCGAACCAGTCCCCTCGATGTAGAAATGGAAGTACAGTGGTCCCCCGGTTTACGAATACCCCGGCCTACGAAAACCCCTGTCTAAGAAAGAGCCGGGCCGGAAAAAACGGCCCCGGTTTACGGAAAAAAAACCCGGTTTAAGAAAAGAAAGCGGTGGGAAATTCAAATGGTGCGGGGACTGGTTTAAGGGGCCCTGGTTTACGAACTTTTCTGTTTAAGAAAGAGGTGCTGGAACGAATTAATTTCGTAAACGCGGGGGACCACTGTATGGACTGCAGGGTCAATATTTTGAACTTGCGAGGCGAGATGAAAGGAGTTGACGCCTCTCAGGTCCAGGATAGGACGAAGACCTCCTCCTCTCTTCGGAACTGTGAAGTACCTGGAGTAGAAGCCTTGATGTTTGCAGCTTGCTGAAACACGTTGGATGGCTCCTTTGTCGAGAAGGGAGGAAATCTCCTCCAGAAGAGGAGGAGAAGAGGGAGTAGAACAGAAGACGCCACTTGGTGGAATATTTGAGAACTCTATGGCGTAGCCCAGGCGGATGATGGTAAGCACCCAGGAATCTGTGGTGATCCTGTGCCAGTTCTCATAGAAGTGGCAAAGTCTGGGGACATGGAATGAAATGACTGGCAAAAGAAAGTGGTGTCGCCTCCAAGGTCCCCATCAAAAGTGCGACTTGGGAGGTGGTTTCCTGGAGGACTGCTGTTTGTTGCTGTTGCTGTCCGTGCCTCTGGTGTTGTTGTTGTTGTTGCTGTTGAGGCTGTCTGTAGGGCCTCCTGGTGTGGGGTTGAGCCCTGTAAGTGGAGGACGGAGCGGAGCGAGAACACGTGAAGCCGGAGACATGGGGGTCTCTGACGACAGGATTGACTATTGGGTGGCTTACTCGAGCCTTCTTGCCATTAAAACGGGCCTTGGCCATGGTGTCCAGGGATCTGTCTGTTTTGGCAGCAAAGAGCCCTTCACCGTCAAATGGTAAGTCCTAAATCTTGGCCTTGGCTTCCTCAGAGAGCGTGGTGGATCTGAGCCACGCAAAACGACGGAGTGCCACTGCTTCTGCCATGACCTTGGCAGAACAATCGACCACATGTCTGGCAGAGTGAACTCTCCTGGGCAATGAGGGAAAGAGCCTCTGCGTAGAATTCGTGGGCTGCCTCCTGTTGTTGAGGAGGGAGAGAAGGAATGAAGGCCGCCATCCGGTCCCAAAGAAACCTCTGATATCCCGCCATGCATTCCTGCATGTTGGCTACCTTGACTGCAAGGGCCGCAGAGGAGTAGAATCGCCGGCCAAATATGTCCATCCTCCTACCATCCTTATCCACCGGGGCCGAATGGGCTTTGCCTGAGGATTTACATGTGGATTCCACCACCAAGAATTGGGAGTAGGATGTGTAAAGAGAAAAGGTGCAGTGTCAGACTGCACTCTGTAGAGGGAATCCAGCTTTTTGGACGCCGGTGGAGTTGATGCCGGTTTGGTCCACGAGGCGACCATGTATGTCAGAGAACGATGGCAAGAAGGGGGTGACAGCTGGTTGTGTCGGTCTGACAACGAGGCCATCAATGTGATCCCTAGAGGGCTTAGATGCTTGGGCCATTTGGAGCCCAACAGCCTTGGCCATCCTGTCAACTATCCCTGAAAACAAGTGCAGATCCTCCACTGGAGACCCAGGGGTCTGGTCTTCGACTTCCTCATTGGGAGAGGAGATAGCAAGTGCCGGGGATTCTGAACGGGCCTCCAGCTCTCCTGCGGAGTCCTCAGTGGATTGTGACGCCGCTAGATGAGGGTCCTCATAGAGCTGAGTCGGAGCCGACATGAAGGTCGAGGTCGAAGCGTCCACATAGCTCACAGGTGCAGATTACGTCGACGTCGATGTCGACACCATTCTCGATATCAACACAGGCACTGTAACCGGGTCCGCATCGGGACAAGTGAGGCAAGTCAAAATAGCGCTCCTCAAATGGTTTCAGGAGACCTCCGGGGCGAGGCGATGGGAACCGCAGGCTGTAGATACGCTCTGAGGTGGCCAAGATGTCCTTCGGAGGGAGGGCAGCCGGAGCCGAGATGGGAGAGACTGTGGAGGTCAAGGTTGAGACCAAGCCAGACGGGGGCCGAGGTCGAGACCGAAGCAGGCTATTGTACAGGTTCCAAAGTCTCCGGTGCCGAGTCAAGTACAGAGACCAGGGCCGGGACCGAGAGGTCAGCTATCGAGGTTGACTTCAGAAACGACATAGCCAGATCAGCTTGTACCGCGGCCGAAACAATTGAGGCCGGGACCTCTCTAGATTTATGCCTCTTCGACTTTGGCTTGTCCCTTTCCTGGGACGAGGAGCGTTTCCTGTGCTCCCTAGCAGGCCCTTCTGGGCGCGACATGGATGCTTCCTTCGGAGTCGACGAGGGCGTTGGTGTCGAGGTCGAAGTCGTTGTGGTCAAAGAGACCTGAGTCGAAGTGGAAGTTGTTGTCAACGCGGATTTATTCAATTTGGGGTATCTTTGGAAACTTGGAGATAGGCAAACAACCCAGGGGATTCGACAGAGGACTCCGTGGCCTGAGAGACCGAGAGGGCCTTTTCCCAAGGTGGGCCTTGAGTCTATCCGCTCTCTGGCGAAGTGTAGCAGGGTTGAAAGCCTTACAATGCCTGCATTTCTCTGGAATGTGGGTATTTCCCAGGCAGAGGATGCATTTAGAATGTCTGTCCACCACAGGGATTTTATTGCCACACTTGGAGCACTTCTTGAAGGGGGCGGCCATAAGTGGCCAAACAACGCGAGGGGCCCGTCCGGGCCAAAACCCTCAGAAAAGGTTCTACAAAGTCCAGAGGGCAGCTCAAGGAGAACAACCAGGGAGAGAAAAAACAAAAATGAAAAGGGAGAGTAACTGGATAGATTTGGATCTACTCAGCCTTTTGTCGTTGAAGAGCACTCCAGAGGACATGTTTCTCTTGCGGCGGATGAAAGAGAACTGAAGGAGGATCTAGATTGGTGGGATTGGGCATGCTCAGGGAGTGGGAGGGGTGGGGCTCCCGCCAATCTGCTCAGATTTTCAGCATTCCGGATGGAGTATCTGCGCAGGCGCAAACCCCCTATTGTGTGAGGCACAGAGACCACGAAGAAGAAGTCTCTTACGCACGTAAGAGTAGTAGGAGTAGCACCTTGGCACTAGTTTAAATGCTAATTCCCTGGCTCTACATGCTTTCCTCTCCACTGTAACTGAAGAAGATTTTGTTCTGGAGTACTGTGCCATTTAGGTCTTTAAAAGGTAAAAGCCCTTCATATTTTACTTATATGTCCTCTTTGACCACCCATAAAATAGGAAAACCCTCATTCTCCGATATATGTCCAATCTCAATGCCTTCACAGAATAATAGCAGACATGAAGGTGTCATAAAATTGGAACAGAAAACAGGATGTTTTCCCACGGAAGTTGCAGATGCCAGAAGACCAGCTGGATCTCACACTGAAACCAATGAGGAATCAAAGCAAGTGAGAAACAAATGTTGTTGTTGTTAATCTGAAACTCATTCATGTCAGTTTCCCACTCATTTTTGCAACTGTGACAGATATGCACACAGGGCTCCATAATTTCAGTTTTGCCTTTGCCTTCAACAAATGCTAATTTGACTTTTGATTTCTTTTCATCTCACCAGTCAAACTGATCTCTTTCTGCTTCAGCCTTCTTAGCTATTTCTCTCTCTTTTTCAAATATTTTTATTATTGCAGCCTGTATCTGGGACAGAGCAACAAGTAACTGTATGATTAGAGCTAAGCTCAAGGTTCTAAGTAAAGCATCCGGTGATACATCCTCCATGTCCCATCAGTCAGAAGAATATAGTATTCTGGACAGGAGGGAAACCCATCTCTGCTATGACATTCCAGTTCTGGAATGCTGTCAGATCTGGCCCACTGCCTTCGGTACAGAAAACCAGTCTTCTGTGAGATAACAGCAAAACTTTTATTCAGCAACCAAACCAAGTTAATAGCTTGATGTCTACAGATAGAACTACCATAACATCCCCACCAACACCATTGCAAGTATATAGCATTACACCCTCCCAGAATTTGCAGGCTTTCATCCCATTTTCCCAGTTCTCACACATCTGCTCCACTCCGCTCACAATCCTATTTTTCCGGGCTCCCTGCCATTCCTTTCTGGTGAGACTGGCCTTGGCACTTGCTAGTACCATCTCGCACACATCTGCTCACTATCCAGACAGGTATTCCTCCCCCCCCCCCCCCCCCGTATATGATCACAACATGTGCCACCATGCACCAATATATATCCCCTCATTATCTGTCTCCAACAAATGTCACTGTGATATTACCTGAGTGCCACCTAAACATAAACATGTAACATTAAAAATATCAAACCCCACCTAATAGTAGTAAATAATAATGACAAGTTCCTCATAGGACATGGTTTGTAGACCTTTCACCATTGTGGTTGCCTTCCTCTAGACATGCTCCAATTTGTGAACATCCTTTTTGAATTGTGCTGCCCAGAACTGGCCACAATATTCCAGGTGAGGTCTGAACAAAGCAGAATAGAGTGGCACTATTATTGCCCCCCCCCATCTAGACACTATACTCCTATTAATGCAGCCCCTGAATTGCATTGGCTTTCTTACCTGCTGCATCACATTGCTGACTCATGTTCAGTCCACTAAGACTCCTAGATCATCACACCAAGTGGCACCCATCCTATATCTGTGCATTTCATTTTTCCTGCCCATGAGTAGTATCCTACCATTTCTCCCTGTTGAAATTCATTTGATTATAGTTTTTTGTGGGTTTTTTGGGCTATGAAGATGGCAGCCACAGATGCTAGTGAAATGTCAGGAATAAACTCTTCTAGAATATGACCACATAGCCTGAAAAACCCACAAAAAACTATGGATGCTGGCCATGAAAGCCTTCTACTTCACATTCATTTGATTAGTTTTGGCCTAGCTTTAAAATCTGTTATGGTCATTTTGAATTCTGATCCTGTCCTCTTGGATATTAATTACCCATCCTAATTTGGTGTCATCTGCAAATCTGATAAGCATGCCCTCTATTCTTTCGACCAAGTAAGTGATAAAGATGTTGAATAGCACTAGGCCCAGGACAGAACCCTGTGGCACCCCGCTGGTCACTTCTCTCCAGGATGAAAAAAAAGGAGCCATTGCTGAGCACCCTTTGGGGTCAGTTGATCAACCAGTTACCTAACAAATGCATTGTCTAGCCCACATTTACTAGCTTTTCTGCAAGGATATTATGGCGGAACCTTGTCAAAGGCCTTACTGAAATCAAGATTTGCTACATCCACAATATTCCCTTCATCTACCAAGCTTGTAACTCTATCAAAAAAGAGAGATAAGTTCAGTCTGGCATGACTTGTTATTGAGAAACCCGTATGTATTTTTAGTCATCACAGAATTCCTTTTGAAGTGCTTACAGAGTGTCTGTTGAATGATCTGCTCTAGATATGCTCTGCCATACTGGGCCCACCCACCTTCCATGGTTGCTTGGAAGTAAATCCCACTGAAAACAATAAGGATTTCACCTGAGTAAACATTGTTTATGGCTGGGTTTGTAAGCCGTGTCTTCTTGGTCTCCCCTTTAGAGCTACAGTTTATTACCATGGATCACTTTTCATTCCCCGTTTTATTTCCTTCTCTTCTTCTTGTATTCCCCCCCCCCCCCGCAGGCATTTAATTGATTCAGTCACAACAGATGATTAGGTTATGCTTTATGGTTTTACTTCAGTTATGGAATGTCCACTACTGTGTTCTCTTAGAGGAGTCATTTAATTTTGTAGCTATAAACTGCTGCAGATAAAAAAGAAGAAAAGAAAAGAAAAGAAAAAGAAAGATCTCTCTTTGGTGGTATTGTGAGAGAAGTAAATATTGTCACTGTTTTGACATGGCTAATTAATCACTTCCCCAATCATTTGACTGCTTGCGACATTTTTAAATTGCTTTTTGGACCTCCTGCATCTATATATAATAGACACAATGGCTTGGAGCACTGGAACTACATTGGAAAATGGCAATGTTGTGACTTGATAAATCAGGCAATGAAAAAAAGCAGCAACTTTTGGTTTAGTTAATGGGAAATTGTGGACTAGTCTGCTTTCCACTACCAACTGTCTTACTTGTTTGCGTGGAAATAATAAAGGCAGTATGAACCATTCATCCTTCAAAGTTAATTTATTTATTATATGTCCATTCTGCCCTTTCTCTGAGGAATTCATGCTCAGCAAAAAGCACACAATTTTACAAAGTCAAAGGCTTTCATGGCTGGCATCCATAGATTTTAGTGGGGTTTTTGGGTCTATGTGGCCATGTTCTGCGAGGGTTTATTCCTGACGTTTTGCTAGCAGCTATGGCTGGCATCTTCAGAGAATGCTGGCATGGAAGTGAGTGGGGTGCATATACTGTGTGACCCTTGGTTGAGAAGAAGTGATTTACACAAGATCTCCAACCATCACCCAGGACAAAAAAGAAGGACAATAAAAACACTGGTAGACTGGGCAAGAAGGATCTGCAAACCCCACTTCCTGGAAGATGAATTTAAGCACCTAGACTGGGCTCTACAGGTTTCTCCAGTTCAGACATCAAAAGGGCTGCCAGACCCAGAAAAACCCACAGGACTGAAGACAAACAACCACCCAAAGGGAAGGTATTTTTTCCATACATCAAAGGATTCACAGACAGAATAGGGAAACTAGTGAGGAAACACAACCTCCAAATGGTTTCTTGAACTAGAATTGTCTCCACAATGTAAAACCATAGAACCCAAACAGATCTTGGAGGCCATTTAGACTAAGCCCCTGCTCACTACAGGATCTGGAATGCAAGATGAAATCATATAGTACAGTAAATCTGATAAATGAAAAAGAGCTTATCACCTCCTGAGGCAGTTGTATTATCTAACAGTTACATTTATCCTAATATTTTGGCGAGATTTGTTTCTTTTGAAATCTCCTAGACTTGCCACAGAAAAAAACATGAGAACATGTTTGCCCTATGTACTGTGCGGCACCCCTGCAGAAAGCTGAAGACAGCTCTTGTCCCTTCCCTTGATCTTTTCTCCTGCAGACTAAATGTTATTTTAATAATGATAATAATAATATATTATAGAATCATAGAATCATAGAATTGGAAGAAACCACAAGGGCCATCCAGTCCAACCCCCTGCCATGCAGGAACTCCCAATCAAAGCATCCGTGACAGATGGCCATCCAGCCTCTGCTTAAAGACCCCTAAGGAAGGAGACTCCATCAGACTCCGAGGGAGTGTGTTCCACTGTCGAACAGCCCTTACTGTCAGGAAGTTCCTCCTAATGTTGAGGTGGAATCTCTTTTCCTGCAATTTATATCCATTTTTCCGTGTCCTAGTCTCTGGAGCAGCAGAAAACAAGCTTGCTCCCTCCTCAATGTGACATTCCTTCAAATATTTAAACAGGGCTATCATATCACCTCTTAACCTTCTCTTCTCCAGGCTAAACATCCCCAGTTCCCTAAGGCGGTCCTCATAGGGTATGGTTTCCAGACCCTTCACCATCTTAGTTGCCCTCCTTTGGACATGCTCCAGTTTCTCCACATCTTTTTTGAACTGTGGTGCCCAGAACTGGACACAGTATTCCAGGTGGGGCCTGACCAAAGCAGAATAGAGTGGCACTATTACTTCCCTTGATCTAGACACTATACTTCTATTGATGCAGCCTAAAATTGCATTGGCCTTTTTAGCTGCTGCATCGCACTGTTGACTCATGTTCACCTTATGGTCTACTTGGACTCCTAGATCCCTTTCACACGTAGTTTCATTCAGCCAGGTGTTCCCCATTTTATATCTGTGCATTTCATTTTTCTGCCCTAAGTGCAGTACCTTACATTTCTCCGCATTGAATTTCATTTTGTTAGCATTGGCCCAGCTTTCTAGTCTATTCAGGTCATTTTGAATTTTGATCCTGTCCTCTGGGGTATTAGCTCCTCCTCCTAGTTTAGTGTCATCTGCAAATTTGATAAGTATGCCCCCAATTCTGTCATCCAAATCATTAATAAAGATGTTGAATAGCATTGGGCCCAGGACAGAGCCCTGTGGGACCCCACTGGTCACTTCTTTCCAGGTTGAAAAGGAGCCATTGTTGAGCACCCTTTGAGTTCGGCAGTCAACCAATTACAAATCCATGTAACAGTTAACTTGTCTAGCCCAACCCGCTCCTCTAATGAAATACTTGGAGCGGGGTACAGCAAGAGTTTAAAAATACAGAGTAAAATAACAATCATCTCTCTTCCCACCCCTCCCCTTAAAATTAAATTAAACCAAGGCTTATTAAAATTGACATCAACAATTAAAACAGATATGATCTCATGGACAGTTCATGTGCAAATTCGCAGTAGATGAAATCCAAAAGTTTAAGCAGGAGGATAGCAAACGTTATTTCCCCAGTTTCATTTCCATTTTCCAGAGCCGAGAGTTGATGTTTCATTTATTTTCCTTTCAAGGAAAGGCTTGCCGGAAGAGACAGGTGCTCATCAGGCTTGGTTTTCAGACCCTTCACCATCCTATGTGTCCTCCTCTAAGTTGCACTCCAGTTTGATTTCAACAGGTCAAAATAGATATCCAGGATGTGAAATGGCTGTTCAGACCCTTAAGATTAATATGTTTATATCAGGAATGATCAACCTGTGGACCTCCCAACCCAACTGGAGAGACTGTACCACTGCTGAGTTACCTGTGACTACTACAGTTGCTGCCAAAATTTGATATAGTGCCTTCTACAATACAGAGACCTACCAATGGCAAAGTGGCACATCTTCCCTTCCAGAAGTTACCACTCTTCAAAGAACTACATCACAATAAATTAGCTATGCCCTGAGTGCCACCAATCCCATGTACCTCAATACACTAAGTCCTACCTGTTGGAAGATTTTTGCATTCTCGTTCCCCCCCCCCCCAATATAGATAGGGAATTCCTGCATGCAAACTCTCCACTCTCTCTCTCTAACTAAATCACTAACCCTGTGATTTAGGTCATTCCCCTTTGGGACTAACACATTCTCTCTCAAAGATTTTCAGCTGAACTGCATGTTTAGCATCTTCCTCCTCTCTCAGCTTTCTTTGGAATGAGATCAAGAGTTCTTTTTGCCTCAACTATTCAGGAGCTAGATTAGGATACAGTACAGTGGGCCCTTGTTATCTGCTGGGGTTTGGTTCCAGGACCCTCTGTGGATAACAAAATCCATGGATCCTCAAGTCCCATTAAATATAAAGGCACAACAAAATGGTGTCCCATATAAAAAATGGAAACTCAAGATTTGCCATTTGGAATTTATATTTTGGGGGTCTATTTTCAAGCCCTGTATGCTCAAATCCATGGATAAAAAAAATCCGTGAACAAGGAGGGCCAATTGTATTTTATGTAAATACAGATTAAAGCCATGAGTAAACTTTTGTTTGAACCACAAGCTACTTGTGTTGTGTTGTTTTTGGAGCCAGTTTCTGTTCTTAGGGAAGCATAGCTAGACAAAGGTACATTTCTGCTACTCTGCTAATTTTAAAGTTAGACCCTAACAGGCTTTGACATTTTTTGATATTTCAATATTTTTTGTTTCCTTACTAAAATCTGAAGCCTTAGGACACTTAAATTACCTTACACAACCCTTAGCCAATGGTAATTCCATTTGAAATCCTGAAATCTCAGAGAAGTAGCAAACACATAACCATTGCTTTTTTGCAGCTAAACCCAGAGGGAGGGATGTGATTTTAAAATCCTGCCATACATAATGATTTTTTAAAAAGAAATGTTCCCTAGATAGAACCTGATATTCAAAATTTACAGACTTTCCCTTTGTCTCTGTGCACAACTCCCAGTTCGAGATGTCTGTGGAAAATCCATTACGTTGACGGCACTGTGCATCACTGTTAATGGCTAGAGTCAGGCTTGCCCTATAATGAGAATAGGTTTCCATCGATTGGCCTGAGTCCCTCTCAGACAATGTCATCTCTGCAAGTGCTTCTTTTAAATTGTATCCCCTTTTCTTAGTGAGACTGTTTCCCAAGCTTGTGACAAGATCAAAATCTTTGGCTGCTTCTTAAACTGAAATGTGATGATACTTTAGTCAAGATTTGATCAATGGTCTCTTCTGTGCTTAAAAACATTCTTCCTTTACTTTTAAACTACCTCCAAACCAGCAGCCCCCTCCCAAAAAAAACCCCTACAAATGCCACCTTTTCTTCATCCTTCAGAATCTACCCATGAACACATTTGTTTAAAGCCTTAATCTTAATCTCCAATTGAAAGAATCCCTAAATAGTAGGGATCTAATTGTACTGCCCCATAGTGAACAATTAGATCCCTACTATTTAGGGATTCTTTCAATTGGAGATTAAGATTAAGGCTTTAAACAAATGTGTTCATGGGTAGATTCTGAAGGATGAAGAAAAGGTGGCATTTGTAGGGGGTTTTTTGGGGAGGGGGCCACTGGTTTGGAGGTAGTTTAAGAGAAAAGGAAGAATGTTTAAGAGAGGTAGTTTAAGAGAAAAGCAAGAAAAGGGGCGGTCTGTATCCGCCCAAAGAAGCGGTGAGATGGGATCAAGGCTGCCACACCGGCAGCCTCGGAGGCCCCATCCAGCCGCTTCCAGAGGCCGCAGGGAAGTGGCAAATTGCCACTTCCCTGCAGCCTCAAAACAGGGTGCAGCAGGCGCCCTGGGTGCCCGCTGCACCCATTTCCAGAGGCAGTGCTGAGGGAAGAAAGGGGCTACCACTGCGACCCCTTTCTTCCTGGGTGTTTGGTGTGGCTGTTTGAATGCTGCGCCAAACACCTGGCGCAAAAAAGGAGCTCAGGTGCGAAGTTGTCATGGTATGCGCAGCGTTTCTAAACACTGCGCGCGCCATGACGACATCATGACGCGCCTGTATGGATGCTGCCATTTTTAAATGGCAGTGCCCATAAGCTTTAGGGTTAGGGAGGGTGCAGACGCTGTGTCCTCCCTAACCCTAAAGGCGGTCTTTTGAGCCCTTCAGGTGCCTCTTCATGCCTACATAGATCGGGCCAATGGGGCTAAACAGACAGGCAAAAAGAGGTGCTTTCAGGCTGGCTTGAAGATGTAGCATTTAGATGACACATGCCTTGAAGCCAGCAGGAAAGTGGCCTCTAAGCACCTTATGCAGAGAAAAGCCATTTCAAAAAGAGGCAGCTTTTTCCTGCTCCTTCCTGGCTTGAAGCCACGTCATGTGGTCATGACAGGAGCACTCCAGCTGCCTTGGGAGTTGGTGGTTTGGTTAATGGGGTTTCAATGTGGGTTTAGAAAAGGCAGCTTCAAGCCACTTTTTCCTGCCCATCTGTTTTGCCCCTAAGGTCCAAAACACACTGCAGAAATAACCCAGTTTGAGAGCGCTTTAACTGCTGTGGCTCAATGCTGGGCATTGTAGTTTATCGAGGCACTAGAGCTCCTTGACAGAGAAAGCTAAATGTCTTTTCACAAAACTACAGTTCCCAGGATTCCCTAGCCTTCAGCCAGGGCATTTAAAGCAGTCTCAAACTGGATTATTTCTGCAGTGTGTGTTGGACCTTTGTGTCTTCTCAAAGAAAGCAATGAACAATTTTAACAATTTTCTTCCTGCTGTGCCAAAGCCTTTGAAAACCACTCAGTCTTTGAAAACTATTCAGAATTCAGGACTTATTCTGTTCAAAAATATTTTTTATTTTTATTTTATTTTGCATAGGAAACAGCATTTTCTGTGCAGGCATGTTTGTTTGTTTTTAAGTCCAAATCAACCACATGAGAATTTTGCACAGAATAAATCCCCAGTTATGGCATTTTCTGCACAGGAAGTAACATTTCAATGTAGAAATATAATTTTATGTGGTGAAAACTGCTTTTTTTTGCCCAAAACAACCATGTGGAAATGTGCAGAAGAAGTCCTCAACTGCAAAAATTCTCATCAGTCCAGGATTCTTCTTGTCAGGGTTTCCAAATATTTCTAAACATTATTTCTATCCGAACTAAGTAGATGTTGTTGCACTTTCACACATGGAACTTATGTTTTGCAATAAGTCAGGATATAGATGCTTATTACATTAAGGCAATTTTTTTTTTCAGATTACTGTGTAAAAAGCAAGAAATAGATAGGATAACTGTAGCCCTCTGGATGTTTTCGATCTACAACCCTCACAAGCCCTAACCATCATAGCTAATGGTGAAGGTTTATGGGAATTGCCACTGAAAAACATCTGGAACCCCATAGTTACCCACTCCTAATATAGATGGATGGTCCTTCAAAACGTAATAATATTTGTTTTCTTATTGGTTACATTTATTCTCCACAGTTTAGGCAGAGGGTTTATGACTGGAACAAGATTAGCCAATAAGTTTCATTGCTCAGTGGAGAACTCAACTTGGATTCCCTAAGTCCCAGTCAAATACTACACTGTACTGGCTATCAGTACTACCTTCAAACACCCCATAGTGATACTAATACTAAGTACTTCTGTACTCTCATAGCTCTCAACAGTACATGTGAAAAGGATCTAGGAGTCCTAGTAGCCCACAAGTTGAACATGAGTCAACAGTGTGATGTGGTAGCTAAAAAGGCCAATGCAATTCTAGGCTGCATCAATAGAAGTATAGTATCAAGATCAAGGGAAGGAATAGGACCACTCTATTTTGCTTTGGTCAAGTCTCACCTGGAATACTGAGTCCAGTTCTGGGCACCACAGTCCAAAGAGGATATTGAGAAGCTGGAGAATGTCCAGAGGAGGGGCACTAAAATGGTGAAGGGTCTGGAAACCATGCCTTACGAGGAGAGACTGGGTATGTTTAGCTTGGAAAAAAGAAGGTTAAGGGGTGACATGATAGCTGTGTTTAAATATTTGAAGGGATGTCATATTGAAGCTGGAACAAACTTATTTCCTGCTGCCTCCAGACACTAGGACATGGAGCAATGGATTCAAACTATAATAAAAGAGATTCCACACAAACATTAGGAGAAACTTCTTGGCAAAAGGGCTGTTCGACAGTGAAACACACTCTTTTGGAGTGTGGTAGAGTTTCTTTGGAGGTCTTGAAACAGAGGCTGGATGGCCATCTGTTGGGGTTGCTTTGATTCTTTGTTCCTGCTTGGCAGGGGGGTAGACTAGATGGCCCTTGCAGTCTCTTCCAGCTCTATACTTCTATGATTCCACTTTCTACAGCTATGGTAACCAAACCTTGGGAACCACTCACAAGCACCAGAAAGAAGTGGTGCACAGGACAAAAGATCAATCCAAAACAAAGGGGTCAAGCAATATAGCTTTACCAGCAAGGAAAGCAACACTGCCTGCAGTGTCCTGCTCTGTGGAGCCATTGGGAAGAAACCTGCTAGACCATTAAAAAGACCTGGCAATTACCAGCTGTTAAACTGCACTTGTGTCCCTGGGAAGCCATCTAAAAAGAAGAAGCTCTAATTAAGGAGAGTCTGGCAGTGTTTTCGGCTAAGTGCTGTAGAACACCGTTGGGTTGAGTCAGCACAATGTTGACAGTGTAGGGAATGGTGCTTCTTTGAAAAGGTTAACAAAGTCATAAGAACAAGGCAGAAAGGGAAGCATCAGTTTTCACAATGCTTTTTGACATCATCATCATCATCTACCATGGCAGAGCATAGGTGAAAAGTTCATGCACAGAAAAATGCAAGAGATGGAGGGTACAGCCACAAAAATGTAAAAATAAAATTGTTTACTTTCCATCCCAATTTCCCCAAAGCTGCTGAGAAGCTGATTATTCAAGAGACGCAGAGCCATCACCTGTAACATCACTACTTGTTTTTTGTAGATACTAGCCAAGATATTTGGCCGCCTGAGTTGGAACAAATATTAACGCCCCGCACCCCTATCAAAGTGGATTATCATCACCATCATCATCTTAATTTATTTGTTATGGTTACTTACCATCAAATCAACTCTGATTTACAGCAACCCAATGAATGAGAAACCTCCAAGAGTCCCATGTCATTCACTGCCTTGCTCAAGCTTTGCAGATGCAGGGTTATTTTTTCTTTGACTGAATCAGCCCTGCTGCAGTGGATTCTTCCTCCTTTCCTACTGCCTTCCACTCTATCAAGCATTATCATTTTCTCCAGTGATCACATTATGTCACAATATGTCCCAAGCATGACAGCCTCACTTTAATAATCTGCTTCTAGAGAGAGTTGAGGCTTGGTTTGCTCTTGGACCCATTTGTTTGTCTTTTTGGCACTACATGGTATCCGTAAAACTCTTCTACTGAAACACATTTCAAATAGTAGATTTTCTTCCTATCAGCTTGCTTTGCTGTCAAACTTTCACAACCATACATAGAAACATATTTATACCACTGCCTTATTTCCCCAAACTGGGACTTACAAAGTAAAATGAGTACAATACAAATAAAACCATACAATCACCTAAGTTAATCAGTGTTGGGCCCTTGCCAGAGAATCAATTCAGTTCAAGCACCACAAGCCTCAAGAAACTATGGAGTCAACTGACCCTGCAGATCCTGGACCTTCATGGGAAAAGAAGACTGTACTTCCAGATAGAGACAACACACCCCTAGAATTAGAAGTGGAGACTGTGGTCCTTCCCCATCCACAAGAGTGCCACTATATGTTGGCTATCAGAGAAACCATAAGACAGATCCAAAAATATTTTTTACACAAATTCCATAGCTAAACTACAATAGCTGTGTGTTCTTTTTAAAAATTAGATGCACCGGGTGGGTAGCTTGCATCTTCTTAGATCACTCAGCTGTTTCGTCTGGGCTAGTGTGCATATACTTTGCTTCACAAAGAGAAAGAAAAAAGAACAATAATTTTGTGCCGAGACATTTATTGCACAAACTACAAAAAGTGTAACAAAAAGCAAAAACCACCTTGCTGCTTTCTCACACTGAAGGCAAGACCTCTTGTGGAGGAGGGCAATCTCTTTCTTGTCCAGAAAGAGACATTCTGCAAATTCCATATATACTAAAGGGAAGACTGAAGAGTGATGGTCCCCTGGGTTTCAGAGCAGTCCTAGAAGGAAAGATTTCCTTCCAGGGAGGTTAGCTGCTGAAAGACTTACAGACGGATTCTAACTGGGGCCCAGGCAGCCCAACAATGTGAACTTCAATCATTGGAGGCCAAAGTTGCTGGAAACAAGATCTATATCAGTACCTTCGATGTTGCTGTTGCTGTTGTTCATCTGCTTGACCTTTGCCTGTGCTTGACTTGGTTCTTGGACTACCCTTGTCTGGTTACTGTTTGAATTTGACTGGTTATGGACCCTGGATTTATGCTTGACTCTGGCTCTGTATCCCCCTCATCTGACTTACCTCACGGCTAGGTCTCAGTTGGTTTGACCTTTGCTTTGCCTCCTGGTTCTGCTTCTGAATCCCTTTTGTGCTGTTGGTCTAGTTGCTATGTGCAATCTTAGAGCCTGTACAGACAGGCCAAAATAAAGCTGTTTTGGGTCACTTTGGAAGTGTGCTGCTTAAATGATGAATGTGTCCTAAGAGGCCGGAAGCTGCGCCAAAGCTACACTCCAGTCCTACAGACTGGAGCACAGCTTTGGTGCAGTTTCTGGCCTCTTAAGATGTGTGTGTCATTTAAATAGCATATCTCCAAAGTGACCCAAAGCAGCTTTATTTTGGCCTGTCTGTTTGGGCCCTTACTTAGCACTTAGGGCGTAGATTTCTATACCACTTTCTAGGTGTTAGTCATTTGCCCCCCAAAAGCTGGGTGTTCATTTTACTGATTTACAAAAGGATGGAAGGCTGAGTCAGCTTGGCACCCTGCAGGATAGAACTCACAATGTTTTGTATTGTATTAACCTGGGACTTTACTTCTCATTATTGGGACCCGGTCCTTCCCAAAGCAGGACAAAAGTACCCAAAGGCGATTGAGTCATTTGGTGCCCGAGGCAGCAATTCCAAGAAGCAATTCCAAGAATTTCCAAGAAGGAAAAAAATATTTATGAACTAATCATTTGCTGCCATGGCACCAGTCATTTGCCTAATGGAAAAGTCAGTATAAAGATACTTACACTATGGGCCAGAATTCGACGCAACATAGGAAAATACAGTGGTCCCCCGGGGTTACAAATCCCCCGGCCAACGAAATCCCCGGGATACGAAAGAGCCGGGGCCGGAAAAACGGCCCCGGTCTCCGAAAAAAAACCCGGGTTGCCGGGGGAAAAAAGCGCCGGCCTTTAAATCTGCCGCGCGGTGCTGCGCTGCGCTATAAATAAAAGGGATGCCGGAACGGATTACTTTCGTAACCCGGGGGACCACTGTACTTGCTCTGATAATGTCTCTGTTTGTCCAAAGGATTCCTTTTCTTCTTTCTCAGGAGCTATCTAGGCTGGAACCAGGAACTCAAAGCAATATACACTTCCACCTACCTTGGCACAGAAATGTTGATCCACTCCAGAATGACCCATGTATCTGGGCCAGCCATTTTGTACTATGTCTTTGGACTAAAGTTCTCAGGACAGTGGCATATAGGGTTACCCACCAGGCTATTCTCACAGCAATTGTGAGAGATAGTGTCCAGGAAAGCAGCCAACGGACAGCTGAGAAGAGCTGAGACCAGCTTGAAAAGCAAACAAATACAAGGTCCTTGCAGCAGCAAGAAACAAGTCCAATATCACAGTACCAGTCCAAGGTCCAATAGAGCAGAGTCAGGAGACAAGCCAAGGGTCCAGGATTCCAGAGAGCAGGTCAGCAAGTTAATTCCAGGGTCAAGGGTTCCAGGTCAATCTGCAGTCCAGGAGGCAAGGTTTCAGGCAACAAAGTCCAAGAGAGTCAGAGCAAGATACTTTCTCCAGGAAATGCAGATAAGCTCTGATAAAGAAGCTCGGCATCTTGCACCTGTTTATATTGGCCCAGATGCTAATCACAGGTATTTAGTTATTGCTGAGCATTTCTCATATAACCTCCTGGATCAATGGAGAAACACCCTTTCTGTTCTTTGCTGAGTTAAGCTAGGTATCTCCTGTTCCTCTTCCTCTATGTCTCCCAGGCCTGGAATCTCTGTTGATGGGAGGTTGAGCTGATGAGTCACAGGCTCTGCTGGAGCTGGCAGAGCAGAGCTAGGGCCTGGCTCAGTCTCAGGTTCCACCTGCACCTGCGGCACAAACTCAGCCTCCTCCTCTGAGTCCTTCGAGTCCTCAACCTGGCTGGCCATGACAGATAGGTCCATTAGGCAATCACAATCCAGCTATTGTCCTTCTACTCCAACAGCTGACCAAAAAGAACTCTGGTCTTCCCAGTTCAGTGCTATAACCAGTTTGTCACAGAGACTTGTTCATTTTAGAAGATGGGGAGGCAGCTTCATCCGGCTGAAATATGGCTCTGGCACTACTGTGTTCTCCACATATCCAAGCCAGTGACAACCAGCAGTTTCCATGTGAGGGGTGTGGTGAATCTGTCCTGGGTTTTAATTCCAGACTTTTAATGGTCTATACAAGGCACTAGACCTATTTAGAGGACAGAGTCCAGCTTACTGAATATCTCCTTTTAAGCCTGGAATAAAACCAGTCTAGATTCACCACACTTCCGACAAAGAAGCCAACATCTACCACTAATCCAACTGAATGTACTGCATCTCAGTCTTTATATGAACTCTTCTCAGGTCAGTCTAGAAATGTCCCATCCTTTCTGTCAACTAGATAATACTACTTTGAGGGTCACCTTCCCAAAGAAAGAAAAATGGTAGTCTAAAACCAGTAACAAAGGAATAGGATTGGAGTAGGGGGGACAGAAGGAGGGAAGCGAGATACATGCACATTGACGCAAATGCTTGATTATATGTTACAAGAAAAAGAAAAGAGAAAAGATTTTGAAGAAAATATAGATACTGAAACACTTTGCAGCTGCAAGGAGGGTAAGAGAGTCACAGCGTATGAGCCATGGATCATTGAGTCACTTCTTGTTTTCCTACATAACGTTTTTACCATCAATGTAAAACACTTAAAGTGATGAATAGCAGGTAAGTGTTGAAAAACATTCTTTAGGCAAATGGCTGCCTCTTTGAAAAACATTTGTATTTTGCAAGCTTAGTCCATGACTACGCGGCAGTTTTTCTACAAAGGAGAAAGCAGGGTGCCTACCAAATGTGAGGAAGCTGCAGTGACTCCTCATCTATGGAATTCATTTTTCCCTTTCTATAAACAAAAACATCTCCTCCTCTCTGATGCTTTCAAAGGCGAAAATGCAATCATTTACTAGATGTATTTCTCACTCACAATATCCTTTATCGACCAGCAAATTGGTCCCAGATATTTTGGCTAATGCAGAAGGGCTATATTCAGTTCAGGGTTGTGGGAGCATAATTGCATATGCGGTACCATGACACATGGATGTGCACTGTTCATGGACACACATGCATGATCATACATAGATACACTTGAATGCTGTGCAGGGATGTTGATTGCACATGAAAGAGCACTGTGCATTGTAATACCAACAGCAATAGCATGTACATTTCTATACCGCTTATCAGTGAATTCAGCACTCTCTATGTGGTTTACAATCTAAACCAATTGCCCCCAACAAAGTAGGTACTCATTTTACGGACCTACGAAAGGATAGAAGGCTGAGTCAACCTTGGAGCCTGGGATCAAACTCACAACCTTGTGGCTTCAGTGCTGGCATTTAACCACTGTGCCATCAGGGCTCCCTATTGTAGATGCAGGTGTGTTAAGTCCAGTAGTTTAAACATCTAGGTTTCAGCTTTACCTTTAAGAATTGGTCCATTATAGATCCAGTCCAGTGACATTCATTGTCAGAACAGACCAGCAAATGTCAGGCATTTCCACATTCAGTCAGGCTTAATTCCTATTCATTATAGCTAATAAACACATTTTTCCTCTCTTTCCCATACCACCGCCTTTTTTGTTGTTGTTACAGCTTACTCTTTCAAAGAAACAACCTTGAACAGGCTTGGCTCATGTTTCCCTCCCTTCCAGCATTATCTTAGCACCTGTGTCTTGAGATCACTATTTCTACTAAACTCATCACACCTAATTCCCAACATTTTATAGCAGGCAAGGTGTTTATGCAACTTGACAAGGTACACATGTGAATCTGGATGCACAGTCATTTGCCCAAAGTCATCATTCACTAGTGAGGAGGCATTGCACAATCACCATGTAATTCCATTACTGTAAAGTTAGCGTCCACCTCCACCGTGAAATGGGATGTTGGATATTTATTTAGAAATATTTCTAAACCAGCTTTGCCTAGGTATGTTAAGCAATCTTGAAAATTTTGTGAATCTGAGTCAGAAAGGGGGTCTTCACAAACAGAGATGCTCTATCAAGAAAATGGTCAAATGTTGTGCAATATATTTCCCCATTTTGGAATCTTTTTTGCAAAAAACAAAAAACTGAAAACAGTGCATCTTGTTTTAAAATATATTGCTTCTGTACATTTATTTCGGGGAAAACATTCTGAAATTTTTTAAAAAAATTACACAGAAAAACTCTCATAATCTCACCCTGGGGTTAGAAAACTATTAAAAATAGTTTTTCTTACATACAAGAATGAAAGGAAGGCAAAGGAGAAAAGAGAGAGTAAGAGGTGAAGTGGCAACGTACAAGGAACAAGAGAGAGGTGAGACAAGGTCCAGGAGAGAGGGTTTTAGTGGTAGAAGATGAGGGAAGGAAGGATGGGGTGGGAAACACCAGTCTTTTACTCCAAGTCTCAGGTCTCTAACTTCAAGTCTCAAGTCCTTGCAAGGTACTTTCAAGCCAAGTCTCAAGTTAAGTCTCATGGCTGGGAGCCAGCTTTAACAGAAAAAAGGAGGTGAGGTGTGTCTCTCAGAGACATTAGACAATGGGTTTGAGGCTGGTCTTGAGGTCTGCTCAGCAGTCTGTCCCTCTTGCACATCAGTGGAGCCTTCTCATGCTTTTCAAAAGCTTTAGAACAATCCTTCCACTTCAAGCCCATTGTCTAATGCATTTGCTGTTCCCTTCCAAGAAATGTGGCCCACACTTTGGGGGGAGGTCTAAGAATCATAGAATGGACATCCAGCCTCTGTTTAAAGACCTACAAAGAAGGAGACTCCACTGCTCTCCAAGGGAGTGTCTGACAGCTCTTACTGTCAAGAAGTTCCTCCCACCGTTGAGGTGGAATCTCTTTTCCTGCAACTTATATCCATTGTTCCGCGTCCTAGTCTCTGGAACAGCAAAAAACAAGCTTGCTTCATCCTCAATATGACATCCCTTCAAATACTTAAACAGGGCTGTCATGTCACCTCTTAACCATCTCTTCTCCAGGCTAAACATCCCCAGTTCCCTAAGGCGGTCCTCATAGGGCATGGTTTCCAGACCCTTCACCATCTTAGTTCCCTCCTTTGGACATGCTCCAGTTTCTCCACATCTTTTTTGAATTGTGGGCCTGACCAAAGCAGAATAGAGGGCCACTATTACTTCCCTTGATCTAGACGCTATACTTCTATTGATGTAGCCTAAAATTGCATTGGCCTTTTTAGCTGCCGCATCACACTGTTGACTCATATTCACCTTATGGTCTACTTGGACTCCTAGATCACTTTCACATGTAGTTTCATTCAGCCAGGTGTCCCCCATTTTATATCTGTGCATTTCATTTATTTTATTTTATTTTATTTTATTTTGCCCTAAGTGCAGTACCTTACATTTCTCTGTGTTGAATTTCATTTTGTTAGCATTGGCCCAGCTTTCTAGTCTATTCAGGTCTGGATAACCTGGTGGGATGAGTCTCATGACTGGAATGTAGAAATAAAGGGATATAACCTTTTTAAGAGAAACAGGCCAAACAAGAAAGGAGGAGGAATAGCATTATATGTGAGGGATATTTACACCAGTGAAGAGATCCAGGACATCAATATTGGAAGCCAGGTGTAGAGCGTCTGGATAAAAATTAAAGGAGACAGAAACAACAGGGATATTACTGTCGGAGTCTACTACAGACTCCCGACTCGGACAGAGGAATTGAATGATGCCTTTCTAGAACAGATGTCCACACGCTCAGATAGGAGAAATATAGTAGTAATGGGTGACTTCAACTATCCTGATATTTGCTGGAGGTCAAACTCAGCCAAATCCTCAAGGCCTAGCAAATTCCTCATTTGCATTGAAGACAATTTCATTGTGCAAAAGGTGGAAGAGGCAACAAGGGAGTTATACAGTGTTATACAGTGGAAAGGAGAAGCTAGGCATAGTCAGACACGCATTCTAGACTTTAGGAAGATGATTTCAATAAACTTAGAGAAATACTGGGGGTGATTCCATGGTCAGGAATACTAAAAGAGAAGGGAGTTCAAGATGGATGGGAGTTACTCAAAAGGGAGATACTGAAGGCATAATTTCAAACAGTTCCAATGAGGAAGAAAAATGCGAGATGTCTCAAGAAACCAGTATGGATGACTAAAGAACTTACAACTGAGCTAAGTTTTAAACGGAACATGTATAAGAAATGGAAAAATGGGGAAATCACTAAAGAGGAATTCAAATAAATAGCCAGCACATGTAGGGATAAAGTCAGAAAAGCTAAAGCGCAGAATGAACTCAGGCTTTTTTGGATATGTCCACAGCAAAAGGAAGAAGAAGGAAACGGTAGGACCATCACGTGCAGAAGATGGCAAAATGCTAACATGGGACAGAGAAAAGGCAGAATCACTCAACACCTTCTTTGCTTCAGTCTTCTCAGAAAAGGCAAAGGGTGCTCAACTTAAGGATAATGGAGCAGGAGAGAGAATAGGGGAATTTCAGCACAGAATAAGTAAAGAGATAGTACAGGAATACCTGGTTAACCTAAATGAATATAAGTCTCCAGAAGCTGTTGAACTACATCCAAGTGTTACCCATATTGCAATGATACAAAGACACCCCACAACCCCCTATCCCAAAATGCATCTGCAAGGGCAACTGGATATTTCAACTTTTGCATTGCTTGATCATGGAAACCTCTAAGGAGAAGCTGCATCCCTAAAGTGAAGGCATGTTTCCTTATGACCCTAATGGAAAGGCATTATGGGAGATGTCCCCCAGTCCTCCATGGCCTCAAGGCGAGGAGATCACGTATACAGCATAGCCTAGTTGGGAGTTGCAAACAGGAAAAGATGCTTAACACCTTGGGGTACCTTTATGACTTTGTGACACTTAACAGATGCCAGCTATTCCGGTATCAATGCTATTCCCATGGAAGAGGCTTCCTGGATCAAGTGATATGTAAATGTGGCTTTCTTTGAAGTGGGACAAAAGCCTCTACTGTGGACGTGACCAGAAGTGTACTTAAACTCTGCCATTTCTTTGTTAACTTGTTCTGCCTTGGGATCTCAGACAGACCTCTGGTCGTTTGGGGCTCTCTGCAGTTCCACCCCCCCTCCTTTTCCTCTCACCTTTCCCTTTTCCTAAGTCCTACACACACCCTTTCCCCTATTTCCCTCCATTGCATTGCTGCACCAGCCTGGATCCTGGAAGAGCCATCTCAGGCAAGTATGTCATCATTAGAAGGCCTGTTCTTTTCCTTCTATTAGCCTCGTGTGATTGCATGTGTGAATGGTGTATGAGTGTGTCCCCTGTACATCAATAAACTAGCTTAAAATCTAAAACTCTACTTTTGGTGTCAGTTCTGGAATTTCTCGAATCTCCATAAACAATTTGGGAATCCGGTCCTTGTATGGTCTTTGTAAGGAGCCAAGATTGATGTATTGAGCTAAGTAATATTCCCCCAAATTTGAGTAGTTATCCTTACACAAGGGTATTAAAAGAACTGGCAAATGTACTATTGGAACCATTGGCAATAATCTTTGAGAACTCCTGGAGAACAGAAGTCCCAGCAGACTCGAGGAGGGCAAACATTGTCCCCATCTTCAAAAAGGGAAAAAAAGAGGATCGCAACAATTATCGTCCAGTTAGTCTTCTTACATCAATTCCAGGAATGATTCTGGAGCAGATCGTTAAACAGAGAGTCTGTGAACATCTAGAAGATAATTCCATAATCACAAAAAGCCAACATGGGTTTCAGAGAAACAAGTCATGTCAGACAAATCTGATCTCTATTTTAGATAAAATTACCAGCTTGGTAGATGAAGGGGATGCTGTGGATATAGTATAGCCTGATTTCAGTACCCCAGAGGACAGTATCAAAATTCAAAATGATCTGAATAGACTAGAAATATGGGCCAAAGCTAACAAAATGAAATTCAATACAGAGAAGTGTAAGGTTCTGCACTTAGGGAGCAAAAACGAAATGCACAGATATAGGATGGGGGACATCTGGCTGAATGAGACCACGTGTGAAAGGGATCTAGGAGTCCAAGTAGACCACAAGTTGAACATGAGTCAACAGTGCAATGCAGCAGCTAAAAAGGCCAATGCTGATCCACGCAGAGATAGAGCATCTAAAAAAACTATAAAGAAACATCAAGGTAAACTTCCCACCTCCTTTTTTGAACTGACAAATGAATTTGACTTGAGTGATGCATGGAGAAAAATTAATCCTTCCTTAGATGGTCATACTTTCTTGTCAGAATCACACAAATCAACTTCTCAGATAGATATGTTCTGGATTTCTAGTTCACTGGTATCAAGTATAAAGGAAACGACAATCTCACCAAGACTGATATCAGACCACAATTTAATAACATGCTTGCAATATATGGACTAGACAAGGTAACCGCTACTTGGATTTGTAACTGGTTGACTGACCGAACCCAAAGGGTGCTCAACAATGGTTCCTTTTCATCCTGGAGAGAAGTGACCAGCAGGGTCCCACAGGGTTCTGTCCTGGGCCCAGTGCTATTCAATATCTTTATTAATGACGTGGATGAAATTATTGAGGGGCTAGTCATCAAATTTGCAGATGACACCAAATTAGGAGAAGTACCTAATACCCCAGAGGACAGGATCAAAATTCAAAATGACCTGAATAGACTAGAAATATGTGCCAAAGCTAACAAAATTAAATTCAATACAGAGAAGTGTAAGGTTCTGCACTGAGGGCGGAAAAATGAAATGCACAGATATAGGATGGGGGATACCTGGCTGAATAAGACAACATGTGAAAAGGATCATTTTGTTAGCTTTGGCCCATATTTCTAGTCTATTCAGGTCATTTTGAATTTTGATCCTGTCCTCTGGGGTATTAGCTACTCCTCCTAATTTGGTGTCATCTGCAAATTTGATAACTAGGCCCTCAATACTGTCATCCAAGTCATAGATTTATTTCTAGCTCGCCCAATCACAAAGAATCCGGGCAGGTTAGAACAATAAAATACACTGAAGTTACAGTAAAATCAAACCCTAAACCTCCCCGCCCCCCATTCCCAATACTAAAATGGAATTAAACTGTAATAGTATAAAAACATTACAAGCATTAAAAACATTAAAAACATTACACAGAGACAGACAAGCAAGCGGGGAAGGATAGGCGGATACGGGGGCAGACATATCAATATTTGGGGAGGGAAGATCAGTTGGAAAGTCCTGCCAGAAGAGATCCATCTTGAGTGCTTTCTTAAAAGCTGTCAGAGTGGAAATGTGACGGATCTCCTCCGGCAGGGCATTCCATAATTTTGGAGCAGTAGTAGAAAAGGCCCTCTGGGAAACTGATGTTAGCCTAGATTTTTTTGGCTGTAATAAATTTCTTCCAGAGGACCTTAGAGTGCAGGGAGGACAATAGGGAGGAGGGCATTCCCTCAAGTATTCTGGGCCCAAGCCATGTAGGGCTTTAAAGGTAATCACCAACACCTTGTACTTTGCCCGGAAACTAATAGTCTGGTTTCCGCCCACGGCACTCTACAGAGACGGCCCTCACCAAGATCTCAAATGATCTCTTGCAGGCCAAGGCGAATGGCCTCTATTCTATTCTCATTCATCTTTATCTGTCTGCGGCATTTGACACCGTGGACCACTATCTCCTGCTTGACCTACTTTCCGACCTCGGGTTCTCTGACTCTGTTCTCAACTGGTTTAAATCTTACTTGTCAGACAGATCTTTTGCAGTGGTCACGGGTGGTCAGACCTCCTCCTCTGTTCCCTTATCTGTTGGAGTTCCTCAGGGCTCTGTCCTGGGTCCCCTTCTGTTCTCTCTATACACACTGTCCCTTGGTAAACTCATCAGTTCTTTTGGTTTCTCCTGTCATCTGTATGCTGATGGCACTCAGCTGTATCTTTCCACCCCTGACCTTTCATCGGGCCTTGAACAGCAAGTTTCATCTTGTCTGGCTGCCATCTCTCAGTGGATGCAGCATCGGCACTTAAAACACAACATGTCTAAGACAGAGCTTCTTATCTTCCCACTTAAGCCCGCCCTTCAATACTCCTTCTCTGTTTCTGTTGACGGCACTTCTATTCAACTGGTTCAGCAAGCCCGCAGTCTCGGTTTCATCTTTGATTCCTCTCTGTCATTTATTCCCCAGATTCAGGCCACCGCCAAGGCCTGTAGATTCTCTTTCTACAACATTGCTAAAATCCGTCCATTCCTTTCAGCTTCCACTGCCAAGACTCTGGTCCATGCCCTAGTGGTCTCACGACTAGGTTATTGTAACCTTCTTCTGACAGGGCTTCCTCTCTCTCACCTCCATCCTTTAATCTCTGTCCAGAACTCAGCCGCACGTATTATCACATCTGCTCGCCGCTTTGACCATGTTTCTCCCCTCTTATCCTCCCTTCATTGGCTCCCCTTCCCCTTCCGCATCCAGTACAAGCTTTTGCTGTTGACTTTCAAAGCCCTTCATGGATTGGCCCCTCCTTACTTGTCTGAACTTCTTTCTCCTCACACTCGTTCTCGTACCCTCTGTTCTGGTAGTCAAGGTCTCCTGTCCCAGCCGAGGGTCTCCACTGCCCCGTCCCGGATTCGTCCCTTCTCACTTGCTGCCCCTCACTCCTGGAACCTTCTTCCCCCACATGTGTGCCTCATCACCTCTCTAACCAGATTCAAAATTAAGTTTCAAAATTTTAACTAGGTATTAAGAAGTCAAGCCCTCCCTCCAGTCCATCTGCCTTGGTTCAGGCCCCAGAGGCAGAGAATAACCACCAGACCTCATCCCCCTTCCCAGCACCTTCCCCTTCTCCTTTTGTGTTGTCTCTTTTAGACTGTAAGCCTGAGGGCAGGGAACCGTCTAAATATAAGATTCTATGTACAGCACTGTGTAAATTTACAGCGCTATATAAATAAAGGTTAAATATAATAATAATAATAATAATAATAATAATAATAGGCAGCCAGTGTAGGGACTTCAAGACCGGTGTTATGTGGTCATTTCTAGAAGTTCCCGTAATCAATCTGGCTGCCATGTTTTGTACCAACTGAAGTTTCCGAACTTGGCACAAGGGTAGCCCCATGTAGAGCGCATTACAGAACATCAGGCATCAGGAACTTGGTTCCATGTTTGGTGGAAATGCCCAAAACTAAAGTTATATTTGAAAAACATACATAGAGAAATTGAATGCATTTTTCAACTGAATTTTGAAATGAAACCAGAAATGTACTTACTGAATATGTTAGACAAAGCTCCTACACAAATCAAAATTAAACATGAGAGAACAATATTATACTTAATAACTGCTACCAGGATTATATTAGCTCAATATTGGAAAAGTCAAATAATACCTGATTTGGATCTTTGGTGGGCAAAAATCTATGAATTTTGAGAGATGGACATTCTCACTGGCCGTTTATCTAATAAAAACGCTACACCAATAGAGATAATGAATATTGTTATCTACCAATCTACCAATTATCTACCAATCTACCTATTATCTACCAATAGAGATAATGAACCAGATAATGACAAATTTCAGGTTAGGGACATAACAATGCAGACACAATAATCTATAAGCAACTTATTTCTAGTATAACATTTAAGAAATTGTATGATTTGGGGGTATATACTTCGAGGTAACAGGAAGTAAAAAGAGAACGTGATAAAAGAAAGAGAACACTGAAATGTATGGGTATAGTGTTTGGGAATTGTTTTTAAAATGACTTTGGAAGTATTGATCCATAAACTCCAATATATTTTCTGATACTATGTAGTTTAAAAAAAAAGGCCAATGCAATTTTAGGCTGCATCAATAGAAGTATAGTGTCTAGATCAAGGGAAGTAATAATGCCACTCTATTCTGCTTTGGTCAGGCCCCACCTGGAATACTGTGTCCAGTTCTGGTCATCGCAATTCAAAAAGGATGTGGCGAAACTGGAGCGGGACCAAAGGAGGGTGACTAAAATGGTGAAGGGTCTGGAAACTGTGCCCTATGAGGAACGACTTAGGGAGGTGGGGATGTTTAGCCTGGAGAAGAGAAGGTTAAGAGGTGATATGATAGCCCTGTTTAAATATTTGAAGGGATGTCACATTGAGGAGGGAGCAAGCTTGTTTTCTGCTGCTCCAGAGAACAGGACCCGGAACAATGGAAAAGGATTCCACCTCAACATTAGGAAGAACTTCCTGACAGTAAGGGCTGTTCGACAATGGAACACACTCCCTTGGAGAGTGGTGGAGTCTCCTTCCTTGGGGGTCTTTAAACAGAGGCTGGATGGCCATCTGTTGGGTATGCTTTGATTGGGAGTTCCTGCATGGCAGGGGGGCTGGACTGGATGGCCCTTGTGGTCTCTTCCAATCTGTGATTCTATGATTCTATGATTTTTGAGGGACTACAGATAGGGGCACTAGGAAATGACATCTGTGTTGCTTTCCCAATCATGGTGCATGCTGGTTGTTTGCAGTTCCTTGGAAACAGTGCAGTTGGGGATGGGGGGCTGCCAGAGTGAAAAGATAGGTTTTGAGGGGGGATGGCATCATCAAGTATAACTACAATGATGGAGTTCCATTATATTTGTGTCTGACTATATAGGAGCTCAGCCTAAGTCTTGTATACAAATGAATTTTGTGCCCAAAATGTCCTGGAGTGCAAAAAATAATTCAAATAGGCACAAAAACTCTCCATTTTTTAAAAAAAATATAATTTATGAACATCATAATCCATTGAAAAAAGTTAAAAATCCATGACTATCGTAGAGCAAATGGGTCAAACCAGGAAACAACACCATCCCATAAGTTCAAATGTTGAAATGGTGGCAGAGGAGGGTGTTCAAAAGAATTAACCAGTCAAAAAGGGTAACCTTTTTCTCCTCAAAAGAAGTGTGACATGAAGTGGGGCTGTTGATCCTGTGTGATAACTTTTCCATTAAGAAGGTGTTCCAGACTAGTGATATAAAGAATATTTGTCAAAATTCGGTAAACAGAAGAAATTTCTGTTATTTGAAGATTTCAAAAGCTTTTTAAAGAGAAGAAATTATGAGTGCTTCTCAATCAACAAATAAGAATTTTGGTTTTTAATTTAATGGCCAGGATTTGAGTATTTTGCATAAGCAAAGCTACCATTCATATTGGGTTTTTCTAGCAAAGGAATGTTCTTTAAGCCTCTGCCAAACTTCCTTTTGACATGCTAATTGAGTTTGAAATGCCAGGTAATTAGTGTAAATGTTCACCTCCCTCGTTTTTTATTATCATTTGAGAAATTTGTGAAAAATACTTCTCGACAGGGAGAGAGAAAATAACCTTTTAAAAGTGGAACTTTTGAAAAGAATATTTTTTAAAAAAAATTGCATGTAGTTCTTGATGGGTGAGAAGAAAAATAATGGGTTGGTCACAACACTATTCCAGACCTTTTGCCACCAGTTCTCCAAAACAAAACGCTCAACATTTCTCATGGGTGGGGCAGGGGGTGGGAAAGACTTTTGAAATGACTTGCTATTGCACACAAGATTAAAAAAAAATGAACATGTACAGACCTAGATGCAGCCAACATGATATTGGGGCGGCGGGGGGGGGGGGTCATCTTACCCCAGCTAATCAGTATGCAAGATGCTAAAAGTTTCCAAGTGTTTATATTAGATCCTGATTCGAGGGAAAAGGTGGTAGAAGGGGGATAAATGCTTTATTTGCCCTCTCTGGATGTTTTGATAAGCAGCTTTCTGACATAGCTTTATATTTTTATTTTTATTTTTTGCAGTGTGTCATCTTCATTTGCATCTGTCACATTATTCACTAGTACACACTTGTTTACCACCTAAGTGAAGAAATCGAAGGAGTCAGCACTGCCAGGTGTGCTGAAAACAAAAATCAACATAATCAGGAGACTTGGAAAATTGCTTTTAATTATGTGTTTACCTTGGCAATTCTACCAAATTATTTGGGCCGGGAGGGTGTGAATTTGATATTCACAGCGAAACTATCAAAACTCCTAATTTACTCTGAGATGGGAGATATTTACCCACGATTTAAATCAAAATGTAATATTCCACAGGAGAGGTTATTTGGGTGGGAAATGGATCCGGCCAGAAACTGGAAAAAAAACTTGATTATCTCTGTTATTTTCAATAACTGTACTGCAGCCATTCTCTTTTTCTCATGATCTCAGAGAATTCAGGCCCATTCAGTGAAATGAATCACCAAGAGCTTCAGGACAGACAAAAAAAAGGAAGAGGAATTCTTTGGTGGATTAGCCCAAACTAGTACAGTGGTCCCCTGGGTTACGAAGGTAATCCGTTCTGGATTACCTTTCGTAACCCGGAAGTCTTCGTTTCCCGGGGGACCGCTATTTCTGCCGGACCGCGCGTCCGATTTAAAGGGGCCGCGCGGTTTTTCTTATTCGCATCCCGGGGGATCCTTCGGATCCCGGGGGATGTTTTTTGGTCCCGCCGGTTTCGGGTCCCAGGGATTTCGTTCCCCGGGGGATTCGTAAACCAGGGGACCACTGTATGCTGTTTCCATAATGGCTAACCAATGGAAATCCACAAGCAAGAAATGGGTACAATAGCACCCTTTGCTTGTGCCCTCCAGAAATGGCAATGCTTAAGTTCTATTTTTATCCCAGCCATCCTTCAAAAAGCTCAGGATGGTATATAGGTCTATTCCATCTACACAAGAAATCTGTGAGACTACATACTTGGCCCAAGCTCACCTACTGAACTTCATGGGCGGCACAGTGGTTAAATGCCTGTACTGCAGCCACTAACTCAAAACCTTAAGGTTGCGAGTTCAAGACCAGAAAAAGGGGTCAAGCTCGGCTCAGGCTTGCATCCTTCTGAGGTCGCTAAAATGAGTACCCAGATTGTTGGAGGCATGTAGCTTACAGTTGTAAACCGCTTAGACACTCCTTAGGCGGTATGAAGCGGTATATAAATGAAGCTGTTTGGGTTTGTTTTTTTTTTTGTTTGTAACTTAAACCTACGTGTCATAAGATTACATGAAGAGCCCTTCTGGATCACACCAAGGCCCATAGAGTCCAGCATCCCATTTCTCACAGAGGTTTCCAGGTTTCCAGGTACCTCTGGGAAACCCACAAGCAAGATTTGAACAAATAGCACCTCGTGTTCAACACTCCTGTTCCCCAGAAACAGGATCTGGCAATCAGAGGCATGCTGCCTTGACTAATATATAATCCTTGCACCCAATGGCCACTGATGGCCTTTTCATTTATGGATTTCTCCAATCTCCTTTTGAAGTGATATAGGTTAGTTGCCATCACCATATCTTATAGTAGCAAATGCCATCATTTAACAATGTGCTGTGTTAAGAAACACTTTTACTGTCTTTGAATTTCCCACTATCCATTTAGCTTCATGAGATGACTCTGAATTCTATATTATAAGAGAGGGAAGAAAAAAAAATCCCTTCTTTCCCATTTTTTGCATGCTGCTGTAACTACTGTTATACATGTACTCATCTTCCTCGTTTGTTGATGTTGGATGCCTCCAAGTCATTTTTGACTTATGGCGACCCTAAGGTGAACCTATCATGGGGTTTTCTTGGCAGGTTTCTTCACAGGGGGTTTGTCATGGCCATCCTCTGAGGCTGAGAGAGTGTGATTGCCCAAGGTCACCCAGCAGGTTTTCATGGCTGAGCGAGGATTCAAACCCTGATCTCCAGGGTCAAAGTCCAACACTCAGACCACTACACCATGCTGGCCCTATGATAGAATTAATTTGTGAGATCCTTTTCTGTAAGATCTGGAGATGGCCGGGATCCTTTTCTGTAAGATCTGGAGACAGTCAATGGCTCAGATGGCTTTAGAAGGGGGATATAGATAATTTTTAACCTGCTAGACTACTTGTCTTGATGACTGTATAGAGGTTTATCCCCAGTGCCACTAGTGTTGATGACAACTAAGAAGTCTGGGTGTGAATGATTTTCGGCAACTTACTTTGTGCAATGTTAGAAATGTGAGAGCTGCAGGGAAATTTCACTGGAGGTAGAATTGTTATTTGGAGGAGCAAAGCCCCCATTTTGCCCCCATCCATGACTTACCACTGCTGGAAGCCCACTTCTGTCTTTGAAAAACTTATTTTGTAAATGTCAATGAAGGGGTGGCTGCAACCTTTTTTAAAAGATGAATTGCCTCTCCTGGAGGTTTCCAGGAGAAGAAATTCAGTTTTTGGGCTGGGGAAAAAATGAAAAGTCTGGAGGTTTGAGGCTCCTGGTGTCTGCAAAACAGTGGGGGCAGGAAAGTGCAAGACTAGGCATGGTGCAAAGTTTGTCCTTCTCTTCCTCCTTTCCCTCTTTTTATGGAAATTCTCCCTCACCACATATGTGTCTGCCTCTTTCCTTTCCAACACAATCCGACATATTGCTGCTGTGTGCCTTCAAGTCATTTCTGACTTATGGTGACCCCAAGGTGAACCTATCATGGGGTTTTCTTGGCAATATTTGTTCAGAGGGGATTTGCCTTTGTCTTCCTCTGAGGCTGAGAGAGTGTGGCATGCCCAAGGTCACCCAGTGGGTTTCCATATCCAAGCAGAGATTTGAGCCCTGGTCTCCAGAGTGGTAGCCCAGTGCTCAAACCACTACACCACACTGGGTTTATAGTCTTACATATTGCTCCTCAAAATTTCATGGGACTCGTACTCCAAGCTGAGTATAGAATGGTTGCCTTAATCACTTGACACTAGCCTACTCATATACGATGGAAAACCATAGCTGAAGAAGGATTAAATGGAGCTTTTGTTTATTGGCCATCAATTGAGATCCAGCAAAGGTCTTGGGTCAGCCCAAGACTCATTATGATCACAGACCTATTCTGTATACTGTGTGGAATGAGTTATTGATTTTATCCATCTTGTAAAGACATCCCATTCAGCAAAAGTATCACTGTGCCTGGAATTCTACAGTTTGAAACAATAACCAGACCTTGAGCTGTTGCTAATTCCAGATTCTGAATATTAATATATATATATATATATATATATATTGTATCTTTCCCAATATAGAAAGACTTCTTGATTTGAGTTGATTATGTGTAAAGAACATCAATGTGAAATGTTGGTCCAGGAAAAAAAGTGGCAATGGTTTCAGTTAGGGCAAAAGGCCAGTCTTTGAGCTGCAGCCAATCTTGCATCTATCGAAATGGAAATCCCCCATTGTCTCTTCATCACAGGTTCATTCATACTCACAAAAACCTAGACAATGAGGAAATCGAAATAGTTAAAGATTTCCTGCAGCTTGCATCAAACACTGAGCAGAAAGGAGACTTGCAGTCAAGAAATAAGAAGACTAGGGATGGGGAGAGCAGCCATGAAAGAACTAGACAAGATCCTAAAGTGTAAAGATTTACAACTGAGTACTAAGGTTAGAATCATCCAATCCATTGTATTCCTCATCACCATGAGATTTGATTATTTGAGAGCTGGACAGTGAAGAAAATGGATAAAAAGAACATCAGCTCATTTGAGATATGGTGCTGGAGAAGAGTGCTAAGAATACTGTGGAAAAAAGACAAACAAATGGGTCATAGAATCATACAATCACAGAGTTGGAAGAGACCACAAGGGCCATCCAGTCCAACCCCCTGCCATGCAGGAACTCTCCATCAAAGCATCCCTGACAGATGGCTATCCAGCCTCTGCTTAAAAACCTCCAAGGAAGGAGACTCCACCACTCTCCGAGGGAGTGTGTTCCACTGTCGAACAGCCCTTACTGTCAGGAAGTTCCTCCTAATGTTGAGGTGGAATCTCTTTTCCTGGAGCTTGCATCCATTGTTCCAGGTCCTGTTCTCTGGAGCAGCAGAAAACAAGCTTGCTCCCTCCTCAATATGACATCCCTTCAAATATTTAAACAGGGCCATCATATCACCTCTTAACCTTCTCTTCTCCAGGCTAAACATCCCCAGTTCCCTAAGGCGTTCCTCATAAGGCATGGCTTCCAGACCCTTCACCATTTTAGTCACTCTCCTTTGGACCTGCTCCAGTTTCTCCACATCATTTTTGAATTGTCGTGCCCACAACTGGGCACAGTATTCCAGGTGGGGCCTGACCAAAGCAGAATAGAGTGGCACTATTACTTCCCTTGATTTAGACACTATACAGTGGTCCCCCGGGTTACGAAGGTAATCCGTTCCGGGATTACCTTCGTAACCCGGAAGCTTTCGTTTCCCGGGGGACCGCTATTTTGAACGGACCGCACGGTCGATTTAAAGGGGCCGTGCGGGTTTTTTTTTTCTTTTCCGTATCCCGGGGGATCTTTCGTATCCCGGGGGATGTGTTAGCGGTCGCACCGGTTTCGTACCCCGGGGTTTTCGTACCCCGGGGGATTCGTAACCCGGGGGACCACTGTACTTATATTGATGCAGCCTAAAATTGCATTGGCCTTTTTAGCTGCTGCATCACACTGTTGACTCATGTTCAACTTGTGGTCCACTTGGACTCCTGGATCCTTTTCACATGTTGTCTCATTCAGCCAGGTATCCCTCATCCTATATCTGTGCATTTCATTTTTCCTCCCTAAGTGCAGAACCTTACATTTCTCCATATTGAATTTCATTTTGTTAGCTCTGGCCCAGCTTTCTAGTCTATTCAGGTCATTTTTAATTTTGATCCTGTCCTCTGGAGTATTAGCTACTCCTCCTAATTTGGTGTCATCTGCAAATTTGATAACTAGGCCCTCAATAATTTCATTCAAGTCATTAATAAAGATATTGAATAGCACTGGGCCCAGGACAGAACCCTGTGGGACCCCACTGGTCACTTCTCTCCAGGACGAAAAGGAACCATTGTTGATCACCCTTTGGGTTCCATCAGTCAACCAGTTACAAATCCTTGAACAGATCAAGGAAACTTCACACCACGGCAACTTCATGCCACAATCTGGCCTTTCAAGGTCACAAAAAGGAGCCACAAAAAGCAGCTCCTTTTTGCATCCTCAAAAGGGCGCCATAGCCACGTTGCCACTGCTATATGGCACTCCTCCTGCGCTGTGTCATATGGACACAGCACTGGAGGAGCACCATGACACCGTGCGCCACATGGAGTAGTGCGCAGCATCAGGGCACCCTGGAGGGTGGAGTCGGGGCATGTGTCATCTGGACGTGATGCCCCCAGGCTCCACCCCCAGGCCAGCCTTTTAGGCTAGTGTGAACAGGGCTGTAGTCACATACAGCTCCTAATAGAGACCATTCAGATGTATCATCAATTAACTACAACTCATTTTGGACAATAATGCTGCCCTCCCAAGAGATCTTGGTGGCAGGTCTTAACATGGCTACAGACAGCCTCCCAATATCAAACAGTTACATACCTACAAAAAGAAACACAACAAGGATGGTGAGATGTGTACAAAACCTTGACACAAACCCAGATACCAACTCTGTCACACATCTAATCAGGAAATGTCATCACGGGACCTAATGACATCACCCATAATATCAGAGGTAATTTCATTTGCTCATCTTCTAATTTGACATATGCCATCCTCTGTAAGCAATGCTCTTCAGTACTCTCCATTGGGCAAGCAGGGCAGTCTCTACACCAGAGGATAAACGGACATAAATCAGACATTAGGAATGGGGATACACAAAAACCAGTTGCAGAACACTTCAGTCTTCCCAGACATTCCATCGCAGAGATCAGAATAGCAGTCCTTGAACAGAAAAAAACTGCGAAGGAAGATTGGAAAGAGAAACAGAGACAATGGTTTCCTGGCACACTACACACATATACTTCAAGTAGAGGAGAGATTTCTGGGAATGCTAATTGACACCCCAGACTCATGAAGGCTCTCTTGGCCAGTTCATTACCTCTAGTTTTGGGTCCCCAGTAAGCATTATAACTCCCATCACCATATTGTTGTGTACTCACCTTGGTTTTAGGCAACATCCTTCCTGCCTTTTTCCCAAAATAACCATTGTTAAAACTGAACTTGTTACCTCATCATCACACCTACAAATTTTGTATTTCTATTGCTGTTCTCACACACATCCTTATAATTGTCTGTTCCTAGGCACTTTAGTCCATGCATCTAAGGAAGTAGACTTAAGTCTATGAAAGCGTATGCTACCAACCTCTTTCCTTCATTCAGTCTCAAAGGTGCTACAAGATCACTTTGCATACATCTCTTCATCTCAGTAAGGGATAAAAAGAACTCTTGCTAAGTGTCTTTTTCTTCACAATGTTAGGAATTTTTGACAAGCTGAGATATATTGTTGAAGTTGTTACCAGCCTATTGGGAGTTTCTGACCCAGATATATGAGAGAGATCCCTGAATTTTTAAAAAATTACTCCTCTCTAATCTGTGCAAGAAAATTATCGCTATGCATCCTAGCACCCCTAATATTGAGTAATTCAACCTACAATCTCCATTTTGGTCCTGAGTTTAACTGCAGACAATCATAACTACAACATCTGGCCTAAGTTTTGGGTTAGCTGGCTGGTTGGCTTTCTCTGTCAATCTCTCTCTCTCTCTCTCTCTCTCTCTCTCTCTCTCTTACACTCATACAGAGAGAGATGCTTATTTGGTTGTTTTGTGTCCTCCTAGCCAGATAAAGAGTTCTGGAAACAGAAAAGTTTGCTAACCTATGTGGTAGTTTGTTCTCAATAAGGAAATTGTCCAACTGTGGACTTCATTGCTGTTCCTTCTCGTAGACTAACATACCTATCTCAGTTTCTGTATTTACACAGCTTGCACATACTTGAATGCCCAAGGCTAGAGGGTCTGGGTTTTCTAATGTGATGTTTCGCCACATCAGAAAGGGCTTCTGCAGGGCTCAAGCATGGGGAGCGGGGAAGAAGAGCTTGAAAGTAACAAGTTAGAAATAAGCAACTACTTGTTATCAATTCCTTTCACAGTGACAAAGCATAACAATAGCCAGGGTAGTAAAATGCTAACACATAACAATGAAAAGGTAAAACAGCTCAACATGTGTTTTTCCTCATTTTTTTAATCTGATTGCAAATAAAGGTTGATGTGAATCACCTACCTACCTAAGTGAGTTCAAATCTGCAAAGCCAGACGAACTGCATCCTAAAGCGCTGAAGGAACCTGTTAATGTACTTTCTGAACCACTTGCCATCATTTCTGGTGACCTCAATACCAGGAAAAACATTAAAACAGTTTATAGAGAAGTAGCTGAATGACAATGAAGTGACTAATAGGATCCAACATGGGTTTGTGAAGAACATACCCTGCCAAACTAATCATATACCTTTATTTAAAAGCTAGTTACTAGTTTAGTAAAAGGTGAGAATGCTGTGGATCTCATTTATTTGGATTTGAGGAAAGCATTTTATTAGATCCACCATAATATTTTCATTAGCAAACTGATAAATATGGAATAGATGGATCCATAACTGAATGGAAAACCAAGCTCAAAGAGCTGTCATAAATAGCTCTGCTTCAAGGTGGAACGAGGTCTCAAGTGGAGTGCTGCAGGATTCTGTCCTGGGGCCAACACTCTCCAACAAGACCTATTTTACAGATTTTTTTTTTTCTGAAGGAAATAATGAAATCAGACAATGGTTGGGTACCAAAGTGCCACTTTTATTAACTATTTAAATGCTGAATTTTAAGTATTTATTATCTGAAGGGGGAAAAGAGACTAAAGTGGATTCCAGATACAGCAGTGGGTCTCAAACTGACCATCTCCTTAGCCATCCCTAGGTGAGGAACCCAAGCTCTGAGTGCCACCACCCTTTTAGCTGGGCACCCAATCAGTGGCCAACAAAGGAGACATTCCTAGGGAAACTTTCCCCCACACACATACAAATCCCCATTGACATAAAGGGGAAAAAAATACTGTATTATGTACCCAACCATGTTTTGCTAATGAACTTATCTTTGTTAAAATGCCTTGTTGGCTTGCAATATACTTATAGAATTCTGGGCAAAAGAAATGCTTAAAATGGTACTGTACAAACACTTGACTGAATCACCATTTAAATTATTCCTTTCATTTGTAGTTTTCCCGTTTGCTCTTTCATCACACCTGCTTCTTCCTCAACCTAAATCACACCCCTTTCACCCCACAGCATCCCCTTGGTGCCAATGATCTGCTTCGACAACCCAGATCCTCCTTTCCTTTCCACACCTTCATCACAAAAACACACACACATAAACAAAACCACCACAAGGTCAATGACAGTCTTCTCACCCCTTCCCCTCTCCCCATACTCCAGGATCATGCTGCTCAACAGTTTTTGTAGTCATTCAGCTGTACTATCACAGGCTCAACATTTTGGTCCTATTTATTTCTTGGTGAAAACTAACAAGCCCTTTGCATCAGTGGCAGCAGTAATAAATCTGTCGAGATACCTCTTGCCTGCTGAGGCACAGAATGATACAAGCACATGTTTTATGGTTCAAAATAGAGGACATTTTGAAATTTCCTGAGGACATAAGGTTGAACTGTAGGACATGTCTGGGAAAAGGAGGACCTCTGGTCACCCTGGCCATTCTGTCCTTTACTTCTGGCAATAAAATGTTTTGAGGATGACCTTCACCTTCCCAAAAGGGCTGTTGCTAGGATAAATAAAAGGACCAAACACACTGCTCACCTACAGCTCCTTTTGCAAAGGGTAGAATAAAAGGCTAGTGAATACAGTGAGTTTGGTTCCAGGACCCCTCATGGATACTAAAATCTGTGGATACGTAAGTCCCATTACATGCAATGGTTTAGTATAATGATGTCCCTTATATAAAATAGCAAAATCAAGGTGTGAATTTTGCAATTATATGTTTTTTGAATGTTTTCAATCCATGAATGGTTGAATCCATGGAAAAGGAATCCCTGAATGCAGAAGGAAGAGTATAATCAAGTACAATTGTATCAAACATTGTACCCCATCATGTTCCTACCACTCAGAAAACCAGAAAAGTTGTGGAACAGGAAATTAAATGAAAAATCTCTATGCCCTATCAGTGGTGGCTAGGAGTTTCCATATCAGTGGCGAACTAAATCTTCTCTGTATTTTATCCTGGACTTTAAAGGCGTCCCACACAATGGGATGAACCTATTTGGATTTCAAATTCTTCCTTTAAACTTTATACTAAAACATACAGCATATTCACTTTCTTGCTAACATGGGTGCTACCAGCTGCCACGCATCTGGCCTCACTTTGGCAAGAAGAGCAAAGTCCCAGTTTTAACCATTATCTTAGGAAGTGTGTGTGTGTGTGTGTGTGCACAATTTTATTCTGTCCATGTTTCCCAAGTTTACTGCAGTGTGCAAAAAAAGCAATGAGTGCAGAGAAATAATAATAATAATAATAATAATAAAATAATAATAATAATAGTAAAACCAATTTATTGTATTCAATCAATCAATCTTTATTGAATAAGTCTACAGACCATTTCAAATAAAACATAGAAGTAAAACATTAAAAAATGTTAAAATACGAGGATAATAAAATGATAAAATACAAGCGGATAAAAGTAAATGGAAAGAAAAAAGAAAAAAAGTTATATACAAATATGTATGACCATACATGTACATACAAACATATCAGAGCAAGTTATTTACACATAAAATTAATTTTAAAAAGTTAATACAACACTCTAATTATGGGCATTAAGTTCCTCAGACCTTCTCTTCTCGGCCTTTTGGCTAAGATCAAGTGTAGTAATTTATTGTATTAGAAATCTTAGTATTGGCTCAGCTCCCAGTTTGGAGTGTTTTGAGTAAACCACAAAAATATTAATTAATGTTGCCAAGATCACGGGACCGATAGGATTTGTGTTAATGGGGTGTTAACAAATTGAGGGCTGTTCTGCTCAGTGAGGAAGGAGCATGCTCTCCACGGTACTCTGGATTGATGGAGGAAATCAAATACTCGCTTTTGCAGGGCAAGGAGATTAGGGTTGCTTTGGAAGTGGGATAAAGAAAGCCAAACAACTGCAAATGAGCAACTTACCAACATGCAGAAAATACAAAGGGCCTGAAGTTGCTCTTTAAAGAACTCCCTAGTCAAAACATTTGCCTACCATTTCCATTTGACTGAAGCTCAGCAGAGAATATTCACCATTTTCTAGCAAAGTTTTCATTTGCATTAAAAAAAATCAAACACTTCCCTCTTGTAGCAATTTTGGCACTGCTTGCAAAACTGATATATCTACAGAAGAGATGATCAAACAGAGGTGAAGATCTACTGGTAGATTGCTACATAATTTGCAGGAGATCCGACTGCTGTTTTTTAACAATGGAAACAACAAATTCTTCTTCCCATTCTAAATTATGCTGCCAAAACAAATATGGTAAAAACAGATGAACAGATGCTGGCAAAACATCAGAAAGGAACTCTTCTAGAACATGGCCACATAGCCCGAAAGCTCCACAAAAAACTATGGATGCCAGCCATGAAAGCCTTTGACTCCACAGTTTGGTTTACTTATATATGAACATCACTTATGGACTAGAGCCTCTAACTACCATCAGCCATCTTAACAATCACACTTCAAGAAAAGAGGGTTGGGGGATCTTGTTTTCATGCTGCTTCTGGAAGGTGAACAGACTCTCCTAAAAAGTTCAGACCTTGAAACAATAACTAACCCAGGAAAAAAGAAACAACTGGTGAAAGACATGGCACAGAGGTGCCCCAACAGTAACTAGAAGAAAACAGTGATGAATGGTGCCTTCTGTGTCAATGGGATGGTGAATCTGTGCTGTGTATTAGTCTGAATTTAAAAGCAGCATGGTGTAGTTATGTGTTGGACCAGGACTCCAGGAAACCAGGGTTCAAATCTGCTTGGCCATGGGAGCCCCTGGGTGGCCTTGAGTAAGTCATGCTGTCTTGGCATCCAAGGCAGGCAATGGCAGATATTCTCTGAACAAATCGTGCCAAGAAAACCCCATGATAGGTTCATGTAAGGTTTCCATAACTTAGAAGCAACATGAAAGCACATATGAGCAACAGCAAGAAATAAAAAAAAAGTTGTGGATGGGGTTCAGCAACCTGGATAGCTCCTTTAAAGTACAGGTGAAAACCATGAGCGGATTCACCATCCCACTGACATGAAAGCTGCTGTCACTGGAGGAAAATGGGAAGGATCCACAGGATTATTATTTTAAAGTCAACATTTGCACAGAACATTAATTTTCCTTTGATAAACATATCAGAATGCATTCAGTTAGCATTTATTTGCACCTCTAAGGAGTCTAGGACAACATGAAGTAATTTGCCAATTTTTTCTTCACCATGAACCATGTCTGGGCAGTGAAGTTGAGAGACTGAACCCAAAGTCTTGCAGGTCTTGGTTCCCCCTCATCTCACTCCCCTTTGTGAGCACCTGAAGAAGGCTTTGTCAGACTCAGAAAGTCTCAGAAGAGATAACCATTCCCTATTCTAACAACCTGCCGCTTAACACCAGAAACAGAAAGCCCAAGAAATGAAATAGCTGGCACCCGTACGCCAGGCTTGGCCCAATTAAAATTTGCTTAGTCCTGCAAGTGTAAGAAGGTAGTTAAGAATAGAGACAGGAGGACTACACACAGGTTTCCTTTCTTTTGGTCTGAAAGATATGTGAAGAAAGAGACTCACCACATTGAGAATGAGAAATGAAACAAGCAAGGTAAAAATACACCTGTCGCTTTTGTGTAAGGGGATCCAAACTGAGCTTTCTCTTCTCAATGTAGATATAGATAGATGCACACACAAACACACACACATAAAGGACTATTTTATTTTGCTTATTCATCTGTGTTTATTTCTTCCTTAAATCTTCCAATTGCATACAGTAAGTGTATTATATATATTTTTTTAAAAATGTATACTGGCGTTGTAGGGAACTAGAAGTAATTGTAGCACCTTCTCTAACAAGAAAAGGTTTTTTAAAAGGACTATTTAGATGTAGGAGTGATGGGAGAAAGAAGATGGTTTCACCTTCAGCACCATCCAGTGCCAACATGAGACCCTGAATAGGGATGGGAAAACCACTCAGCCTCAGTTCTGTTGAGTTTCTCCAAATCCCACACATATCTTTTGTTTTCTACCATTGTTTTATGTCAGCTTGTGCGATATCATATTTTCCTCCCACACTGAAATTTACACACATTTTTAGACTCTTTTTTCCTAATGTGTGCATTTTTTGGTACAGTTTACCTAATCTAAGCAACGTGTGTTGACTAACATATGTTTCCATTAATTCTACACACCCTCAAGTTAGGGGCCTTTCACATTTTAGAATGCGTGCAGTGTTTCGGGCACACTTTACTTCTTGAAAGCACCTGGTAAGCCTCACAAATGTATGAATGCTCAGGATGAGGTGCAGCTTTTCTTACAAGTCTCAGGAGGTGCACAAATGAGCTTGCTAAGTCCAACAGCTTTCCTTTCCATCTCTGCTCAGACCTTATTCCCAAGAAAATGTCGCCTTTGGTAGGGGGAAAAAAATCTGGCTCACTCCTACCCTTGATTCATTCCCCAGTAACATCATCACATTACATTCTCTGGGAGAAATAATAAGAAGTCTTGTGTCATCTTCAACACCAGTATGTTTGCTTTACTGGCTGCCGATTTTCCCAGTTTTCCCAGCAGTGATATGTTTTCCAACCTGCTTCATCTGATGGGCTGGAATCCATAATGGTTTATGCCAAATAAAACATGCTAGTCTTAAAGGTGCCTGTTTGCACGCCCTGCATACCCCACGTTCTTTTGGGTTACAAATATTTAGATATATTTTGTTATAATAGCATTTACGGGGAGGCAAAAAGAATGAACCTGGAAAGGTCATGATTACCTTTAAGCGAACTTCTCATGTAACATAAGACCTGAGGGAATGTGTAAAGGACCCATGTAACTTAATGGGTATGAGGAATGCTGCTTCCCAACCCCCTGCCATGTGCATTTCCACTTGAAGGTCAACAAGAAAGAAGGCTGCCAGCCTAAAGCAAGTAAGTCAATCTCTCTACTAGCCCCCACTGTATTTCCCAACACCTCATCCTATCCCAAACTCCCTGGAGTTGTCCTAATCTTATCACTGGTTGATTAAATCCACGTCATGCCAGCAACCAAAATATTCCTTTTGTAACTCTGAAATCAAAACCATGAATCAGCTGGGAATCCTGTTGTTTTTGCCATTTCTGGAAAATCGATTCCAACCGCATCAAGACAGGTTGGACATCAATATTCCCACCTTAGCCACTCTCACTTTGGTCCAGTTTGGAATCAGGCAGAAACCCTGCCAGATTCAAGCTAGACCCCTCAGTACTTGTGGCTGCACCACAAAGTATTCAACTTCCATTCAATTTCCAGCTTTTCACCAGATTGGAACCTGGCTTCTGGAACTGGTAAGTATTGCCCATTGCAGTCCTTTCATTTGGCATTCAATTTTATTGTTTGTTGTTATCTGCCTTCAAGTTGATCTTGACTCATGGTGACCCTATGGATGAGACATCTCTAAGACATCTCTGTCTTCCACTGCTCTTCTCAATTCCTGCAACCCCTTAAAATCTGTGACCTCCTTAATAGAATTCATCCATCTGGCATGTGGCCTTTCTCTTTTCTTACTTCCCTCTACCTCCCCCAGCATTATTGTCTTTTCCAATGAGTTCTTCCTTCTCATGATGTGGACAAAGTAAGACCACCTCAGTTTGGTCATCTTGGCTTCAACGGAGGTTTCTGGCTTGACCTGACCTAGGACCCATATTGTTTGCATTTTTGGCTATCCGTGAGATCCTCAGCACTCTTCTCCAGCACCACTTCTCAAATGAATGGATTTTCTTCCTATCTTCTTTTTTAACTAGACCTATTTCAAACGGGCTTTAGGACAGGCTTTGGGGTTGAGACTGCCATGGTTGCCTTGACTGATGATCTGCGTCTAAGCATCGACAGGGGTAGTGTGATCCTATTGGTACTCTTAGACCTCTCAGCGGCTTTTGATACAATTGACCACGGCATCCTCTTGGACCGACTGAGGGGACTGGGTATTGGAGGCACTGCATTGCAGTGGTTCCGGTCCTTCCTCTCAGATAGGTCCCAGAGGGTGCTGCTCGGGGACAGATATTCAAGCAAAAGAGAGCTCACCTGTGGCGTTCCAAAAGGTGCCATTCTGTCTCCGATGTTATTTCATATCTATATGAAGCCACTGGGTGAGGTTATTCGGAGTTATGGGGCTGGGTGCTATCAGTACATGACGACACCCAGATCTATTTCTCCATGTCTCTTTCATCAGCCTCGAATTCTGATGGAGCCTCCTCCCTCAATGAATGTCTTCAAGCAGTAATGGGCTGGATGAGGAAAAACCAACTGAAGCTGAATCCAGACAAGACAGAGGTGCTCACGGTAGCGGCCCTGAAACCAAGAATTGGACTGCAACCTCCAGTCCTGGACGTGGTCACACTCTCCTCCAGTGACTGCATTCGCAGTCTGGGGGTGCTCCTTGAGTCGTCGCTCCTGATGACGAATCAGGTAAACGCGACACTCAGGAGCGCTTGTTATCAGCTCTGACTGATACGCCAGCTGTGCCCTTTTCTGGAAGTAAGGGATCTTGAGACCATTGTACATGCGCTGGTAACCTCACGTCTTGATTTCCATAATGCGCTCTACATGGGGCTACCCTCATGCTTGGTTCGGAAACTACAGCTAGTGCAGAACATGGCATCCAGACTACTATTAGGAATATCCAGGAGGGACCACATTACTCCAGTTCTAAGGTCCCTCCGCTGGCTGCCTATCAGTTTCCAGGCCCAGTACAAGGTGTTGGTCATCACCTTTAAAGCCCTAAATGGCTTGGGTCCAAGCTATCTTAGGGACCGCCTCCTCCTCTATAATCCTCCTCATGCTCTCTGGTCCTCTGGGAATTTGATACAGACTCAAAGATCTAGGCTTGCAGCTACCTCCCAGAGGGCTTTTTCTATTGTCACTCCCAAATTGTGGAATGGCCTGCCGGATGACATCTGTCAACTGACATCTTTGGACAGCTTTAAAAAGCCTGTCAAGACGGATCTTTTCCGGCAGGCCTTCCCAGGTTAAATAACCCCGGCCTCACGAACCCTTGTTAAGGATTCCCTGTGGTTTCTCAGGAATATACTGCACTATTCTCTTCTGCTCTTTGTTGTGATGTAGTTTTAATTGCTGGTTTTAATTGTAACTGATTTAATATCCTTTTAAGGGGGGAGGGATGCAATCTGTTTATTGATGTATTGACATTTTAACATGTAAGCCGCCTCGATTGATCTCAAAGGGGCGGGGTATAAATAAATAATTTATTATTATTATTATTATTATTATTATTAAACTGTCCAGCTCTCACATCCATTCATGGTAATAAGGAATACAATGGCTCAAATGATTCTAACTTTTGTGCTCGGTTGTATATCTTTGCATTTTAGAATCTTTTCTAGTTCTTTCATAGCCACCCTTCCCGTTCTTAATCTTCTTCTGATTTCCTGACTACATTCCTCATTTCTTAATGTTTGATTCCAGGTATGGGAATTCTTTTACTATTTCTATTTCTTCATTGTCTAGGTGGAACTCATGGAGGTCCTTAGTGGTCATTATTTTTGTTTTCTTAGGCCCGATACATATGGGCACGAAAGGGTGCTCCAATGACATGCTAGGGTTGCCTCGGTGCGATGCATCCGCACCACAGGCTAACCCTAGCATGTATGGACAGCACCATTTTGGATGGCACTGTCCACACGCGCGGTGTGCCGGGGCGGTAAGGCGCGTGTTGCATCCACATGGACCAGTGCACACCTTAAGCCTCCGCACCACAGGAGGGCACCTATGGCATCCTTTCTGCAGTGCAGGAAGGAGCTCCAAAATGAAGCTCCTTCCTGGCTTCTGCGTCCTTGGCATGGCCTTCATGCGGCTGCACCAAGGAGGCCGAGGGAAAGGGGCCGTGGTGGCAGCCCTTTTCTCCCTTCAGGAGTGCCCAGGGTGGAAGAGACCACAAGGGCCATCCAGTCCAACCCCCTGCCATGCAGGAACTCCAAGTCAAAGCATCCCTGACAGATGGCTATCCAGCCTCTGCTTAAAGACCCCTAAGGAAGGAGACTCCACTACACTCCGAGGGAGTGTGTTCCACTGTCGAACAGCCCTTACTGTCAGGAAGTTCCTCCTAATGTTGAGGTGGAATCTATTTTCCTGCAGTTTGCATCCATTGTTCCGCGTTCTAGTCTCTGCAGCAGCAGAAAACAAGCTTGCTCCCTCCTGCACCCCACTTCAGGCCAAGGAGAAGAGGCAATTTGCCGCTTCTCAGTGGCCTGGGGAAGTGGCAGATTGGGGCCGCAAGGGCTGCCGGTGAGGCAGCCCAGGCCCCAGTCCAGCACTTCCCTGACCTTTTGGGCGGTCTGTAAAGGGCCTTTATGTTCTACAGTAAGCCTGTCTTTGCACTTTCTTCTTTGATCCTCCTTAGTAGGTATTCCAGGTCTTTGTTAGTCCTATGGTGTCATCTGCATATCTTAGATATCTACATAGCTATTCACTACCACCTTTATGTCTTAGATCTTGTGTGTCTCTCTGTGTAAGTGTTTCATGTGAATGCTGACATCCTTCTTGTTGTTCAAATAATAAAACTGAGTTATACTCAGCACTCTGCAGTTCTAGTGTTTCAGGACTATTAAACATAGGCTGAAAGTCCCAACTAGAGTTACCCTGGCCCTCTTGCTGCTCCGTATTGAGCTAAATTAATTTACCCATTGAATTCAATTCGTGGCTGCCCTCCTGAGACCCTAGGTTTTTGGGTAACATGGTACAAAGTTCTTTGTTGGTTTTGCTTTCACACATTAACAAGGTCATCCTCTCCTCTATTCTGGAAGTAGTGTGAGAGTATAAAAGAGGTGTGTGTGTGTTTCAATGAGAAGTTAAATAGGGGGAAATAAATAGCACTAAAGGAGAGGGAAAATAATCTCCTTTACACAGTGGATTCAAATCCCACCAGAATCTAATCAACCACTCCCAGCAAGAGGCAAGAAGTACCGTTTAAATGATAAGACAGGCTGATGTATAATTATGGCTGAAGGAGAATTACAGTTCAGTGCTGGCACACAAAGTTGGATGATCTCAGCTGGAGTTCCCAGGGGTAAGAGACGTGGAACCTTCTTAAAAGGAAGAAAGCAGGAAGAGAGAAACCAGGGACCACTGCCCTTGCCATGCAGCTGATAATACAAGAGCAGAGCTTGGAAGTAAATGTTGTTGTCATCATGAGCCTTTGTTTCCAGCTTTTGGTGATCCTAAGATGGGGTTTTCTTGGCAATTTTTGTTCTGAGAGGATTTGCCTTTGCCTCACTGTGAGTCTGAGAGGGTGTGACTTGCCCAAGGTCATCCAGTGTGTTTCCACAATCGAACAGAATATCCTGGTCTTAGGGTAGTGTGTGAAAACATTAGTTTCTTGGACTACGTTTGCAAAACCTTGGTAGCCATGCTGAAGAGCCAGTGTGGTATAGTGGTTTGAATGTTGGACTCTGGAGACCGGGGTTTGAATCCTGGCTTTGTCTTGTAAGCCCACTGGGTGGCCTTGGGCAAGTCACACTCTCTCAGCATCAGAGGATGGCAATGGTAAAGCCTCTCTGAAGAAACTGGCCAAGAAAACCCCATGACAGGTTTGCCTTAGGGTTGTCAAAAATCAGAAACAACTTGAAGGCAGACAACAACAACAAAGTGACCATGCTGGCTAGAGGAATTCTGCTCTTCCAAAGTAACTTTTCCAAGCTTTGCCTCTGTCTGACCTCCTGTGACCTTCTGCCTAATTCAGCATCCCTCCGCATATGATTCCAACTCCCTTAAAAAAATGCCATTTGGGATGGGAAAAAATGGCTTTTTAAAATGCCTTACTGTGGAAGACAGTAAAATTGGCTGATCCTTCCCCATCCTTAAAAGTAGTACTTCAGTTCTTTTATACTGGGGACCTCAGAACCTGGGGAAGTTACTTTTTTGCACTCATAGAATCATAGGAGTTTATCACATGAGGGAATTTTGGGGTATACTCCAAAGGGGTATACTTTGGGTATACTCCAAAGGGGTTTCACGTTATTGCGTGATAACTTATCTCATGCAATTTCGGGCAATGGGGGTCATTTTCGGGGAATGGGAAGTCACTCTGAACTCATTCCGAATGCAACTAGAACTCACGTAAATTCACTAAGCGAATTCGCTTGGCTCCTTTCGAAATTGGGAGAAATTCCTCACCATGTGTATGTCTCAATCGGCGTCGCATTGCCACACTTCTCCTTTCTGGGCCCTCCCTCCTTCCCTCCTCCTGCTCCTCCTCCTGCTCCTTCTCCTCCTCCTCCCAGGCTGAGAGACTCCTCACTTGTAGACAGTGGCTGGTGCTCCATGTCCCTTTCCTCCTCCTCCTCCTCCTCCTCCTCCTCCTCCTTTCCCTGCTGGCTGTCTTGCAAGCTGGAGGAGGAGGAGGAGGAAGGCGGTGGGGAGGGAGGGAGGAGAGCACATTCCTGAGCCTTCTCTTCCCCCCTGCCTCCCTCGCTCCTCCTCCTTCTCCCTCTGGCTGAGAGAGTGTGACTCTTGGGTGAGAGAGTGACTTGCAGCAGCGCAGCAGGAGGAGGAGGAGGAGGAGGAAGGAGCCAGAGGACTCTGCCCTCAGCTTCCACGTTGCCCCCCTGCCCCAGTCCCAGGAGAGCAAGGCGCCTTTTTAGCAGCAGCAGCAGCAGCAAAGGAGAACCCAGGCTGCCTCCTCCTGCATCCTTCCCCCTCGAGCCCAGGGTCTGCAGGCCCAGAAGGCGGGACCCTCCCCACAGGGAAGGTGGGAGCAGCCAAGGCTCCCTCCCTTGCTCCCTCCGTGACTGAGAGCCTCTCTCACCTGCCTGGCCCCACAACCAGAAAGGAAAAGGCACTGAGGACCCTGAGGACACTATGTCTCCTGCCTGCTCCTTATTTATGGTCAGCTGTCACTGAATGGGTGTCTGTGTGTGTGTGTGTGGAAATGTCAAACCCTCCCCAGATGGTCCTCCCTGACGTCACGTTAATTCGCAATAGGTATGTGATGATTTCATTTGTATTGGCTCTGCTTTCTTCTTTGGATGGGTACTGTTTCTCTCTGTGTGTGATGAGGTGGCACATAATGACATCCATTTACGAATTGGCCTCACTTTGTTGTTCTTTTGGAATGAAGATACACCCTCCATGTATGATAAACTCTATAGTTATAGAAATAACTTTTACAATTCTATACTGCTTAATAGTGAACTCAGCACTCTCTAAGTGGTTTACAATCTGTAAGCCAATTGTCGCCAACAAACTGGGTACTCATTTTTCCAACCTATGACAGGATGGAAGGCTGAGTTTACCTTGGAGCCCTCTGGGATCCAACTCATAACCTTGTGGCTGCAGTACCAGCATTTAACTACTGCGCCACCAGGGCTCCTTTCATAGATTTGGAAGAGACCCCAAGGGCCATCTAGTCCAACCCTCAGCCATACGGAAACATAGAATCAAAGCACCCCCAACAGATGGTCAACCAGCCTTTGTTTAAAAACCTCCAAAGAAGGAAACTCAACTGCACCCCATGGGAGCGTCGTCCACTGTCAAACAGCTCTTACTGTCAGGAGGTTCTTCCTAATGTTGAGGTGGAATCACAAAGTTGTGAGTTGTAGTCCAAAGGAAAAAAGCTTTCCCAAGTTCTAAATGTCTTTGATCAACAAATAGGTTGGATTAAACAAGCAATACAGCCTCCCAACATGTTGACTCTTTTATTATCACCCAGCAAAAACCAAAGGTCAGCAGAACCCAAGACCTTAGAAACCTTCGGATTAGCAAGCGGCCCTGCTAACTGTCACTCAACAAAGCCTCACTTCCACAGGCAACCACCATTCCCATTTGGATTGGGCAAGCCAGATGGATAAACAAGAAGAGAGAAACTTGGTTTCTTTCTTCTATACCGCTGATCAGTCCCATGTTCCGTGCCAGCAAAGCAAACCATGCCTTTCTTCCACCTACCCACTTCTCCTGCTATTCACAATAGTTACTGCTAATTAAACAGGATGGAGTTCATCTTGTTCCTTCAAGAGAAAATGGGGGCATGCAGAACCTGCTGTCTTTTTATGCCAGAACATTGGGGAAGGACGGGAGGGGGACAAAAACAAAAAGGAAATATCGAAACAGTTTGGAACCTCGGAGTCAACCAAAAACATAACCTGCAATTTCAGCTCCCATTAACCTAGCCCACCTGTGTTGCACGGTGCAGCTTCACCGTGAGAGGTGCGTATGTTCACCCAGCTAAGGGCACCAAAACAATACAAAAGAGTAATTAAAACTGAGAAGTTGAGCTAATTGGGCATCCACCAAACAGAGCAAGGAAGTGCTCAATCTGTGCTTGCCGAGAGCTTTTTTTCTGAGGATTTTAAAAGAACGAGGCATGGTATATGGCTGCACAATCAAAGCAGAACACAAAACAACCTGTGATCAGAAAAGGGGCCTTTGCCCCTCAGGCATTTTGGATAGCTAAAGAGTAGATGCTTTGCAAAATAGAAGCCCCAGGAACGAACGAGCAGAGCTTAATATACTTGGGCATCAATCCAACTCAAGTCCATCATGACTAACACAGCAATCTGAAGAGTACTGGAATGTTAGGGAGGCTGCTGTTGACATAACAAAACGTTTCAGTCTGTTTAGTTTTAGAAAACTTACTGAAAAAATCAAAACTCTTGAGTATGGTAGCCAGTCAGAGAGTATTCCTTGGGGATGTTCCATGAAACAGTACAGCTGGAGAATAAAAGGTTTGGAAAAAGATATTGCAAAATTTGCATAAAATATTCAGACTGCAGGATTCAATTCCCCCCTTTGCCTCAGAATTTGGATTGCCTGGGTTTAGAATTTTGTCTTTGTGTATGTTTGTCTGTTTAATGGAACTACCTTGCTGAGGATCTACTTTTGGCCCAAAGCCACCAAGATGCATGCCTTCTCATGCAAATACCTTCGAAAGAGGTTTCCTCTAAAACACATCAATAAAATAAGGCAATTCCCCCACCCCAACTGATTCTCTCTATAATTTTTTTCTTGTCATTACAACAGTGTCTCCCCCTTGTTTTTGATTTAGGATACATTTACAGCCCAACACTTGAGGTTGACAGACAAACCATCAACTTAGCTGCAGATAGGATCAAGACAGAGTTATGGAGATAGCTATTTTAACTGCAGCATTTTGCATTCATTATCTCCTCCTTAAAAATCCATCTTTTAAAGTGGGAAGAACATATTTCCTCCTCTTGACACTAAGCGATTGCTTCCCCCTTCAGATATATTGGTAACATGACTACCTCAAAATGTCATGGGAATGGATAGCTGTGTGTGTGTGTGTGTCTGCGTGCACATTTTCAAGGCCAAACCCTTCAAAAGTAAATAGGAGGCAAGTGGGATGAAAAACAGGGGGCTTGGAATCAAAATACTACTGTTTTCTATTTACACAAGAATTACATATTTGAGCTCAGTGGATAACCAGAACCATGTTTCGAATGAAGACCTTTTTTCCATATAGCAGTATGATCCCACTTACTCCAAGCTGTAGTACTTTATTGCACCACATCAAAGAATTTGAATAATAATAATAATAATAATAATAATAATAATAATAATAATTTATAGCCCGCTCCTCTGTCAAAACAATCGGAGCGGGTTACAGCAGATAAAAGTCACAGAATAAAACAATTCCAACATCCCATTACCCAACCTCCCACCCCTTAAAAGTGTATTAAACTAGTATCAAGTTAAAATCAAAAGGCAATTAAAAACATATACAATGATAACACCAATAATAATGGAAAAATCATTCCCAAAAATTTAAGAGAGTTACTAGATAAGGAATTAAAGGAAAGGAAAATGGATAAAATAGAAAATTGGATAGAGTTAAAGACTGGAAAAGAACTATAAAAGAAAAGCTTAGCAGAATAAATAATAATAATAATAATAATAAATGTTATTTATATCTCCCGCCTCTCCCTACGGATCGAGGCGGGCTTACAACATATTAAAATCCAATACAGTAAAATATCTAAAACAATATATTAACAGTTAAAAACAATTACCACAGTCACATCAATAATCTGGGGAGTTCCTGGGTCAATGGGGGTTACATAATGTCTGGTGGGTATGCCTGCCGGAAGAGATCCGTCTTTTTTGAACGCCTCCAATGTAGGCATCAGACGGATCTCCTCCGGCAGGTTGTTCCATAGTTTTGGAGCTACAGCTGAGAACGCTGAGCGAGACGTAGACTTTAGTCTCGTGTTTTTGAGATTTAACAGTTTTTTTATTAGTTGTTCTTAGGGTGCGGGGCGGATTATGTAGAGAGAGGCGTTCTCTCAAGTAACCTGGGCCCAAACCATATAGGGCTTTAAAGGTAATGACCAACACTTTGTATTGCGCCCGGAAGCAAATTGGAAGCCAGTGCTGAGATTTAAGAATGGGGGTAATATGCTCCATCCTTGAAGCCCCCGTCAGCAATCTGGCCGCTGCGTTTTGAATCAGCTGAAGCTTCCGAACTTGGTACAAAGGTAGCCCCATGTAGAGTGCGTTACAGAAATCTAATCGAGAGGTTATCAGTGCATGTACTACTGTTTCTAGGTCCTCCCTACCCAGGTACGGGCGTAGCTGGCGTATCAGCCGAAGCTGATACCAGGCACTCCTGGCGGTCGCCTCCACCTGTGATGTCAATTGTAGAGACGAATCCAGGAGGACCCCCAGACTACGAACCTCGTCCTTTAGGGGAAGTGTGACCCCATCAAGGACTGGTTGTCGAATCTCCATCCCCGGGCCTGGAGAGCCTATCACGAGTACCTTCATTTTCTCTGGATTCAGCCTAAGTTTGTTTTTCCTCATCCAGCCCATTACCGAGTTAAGACAGGCATTCAGAGGAGAGATGTCATCCTCAGTCACTGCAGCAGTTGGAGACATAGAGAAATAGATTTGGGTGTCATCAGCGTACTGATAACACCGCGCCCCATGTCTCTGGATGACCTCTCCCAGCGGTTTCATGTAAATGTTAAATAGCATGGGAGACACGATGGCGCCTTGAGGGACGCCAGATGTCAGCTCCCTTTTTCGGGAGCAACTGTCTCCCAGGTGCACCATCTGGAATCTACCTGAGAGATAGGATCGGAACCACTGGAGCGCAGTGCCCCGATGCCTAACTCCCCCAGGCGTTCCAGAAGGATACCATGGTCAATGGTATCGAAAGCCGCTGAGATGTCCAAGAGCACTAACAGGGTCACACTTCCCCTGTCTATGCCCAGACGGAGGTCATCGACCAAGGCGACCAAGGCCGTCTCAACTCCGTAGCCCGTTATAAACCTGGTTTGAAATGGGTCTAGATAAAAAATGTCTTGGTTTCACTATATGCAAATAGAACAATGGTTTAAAAATTGGGGAAAAAAGAATATAAGAAAGGAAAAATATACACAATTTGAACAAATAATTCAGCAAGGGAAAGAAAGGGAAGAAAATGAAAATATGAAAGGAATAACAAGTAAAATGTATAAAATATTAATGGAGAGCAAAAAGGAAAAATTAAACCAAAATATTTTGAAAGAAATATGGGAAGACGAATTAGGATATAAAATTTGTGAAAATGAATGGAATAGAATTTGGGAGCAAAGACATTTGAAAAACTTATCAATACGAATTGAAGAAAATTATTATAAACTGGTTTGGAAATGGTATTTAACACCATTAAGATTACATAATATATATAAGAATAATTAAAAATATTGTTGGAGAGGCTGTAATGAGGTAGGATCGTATATACATATGTGGTGGCAATGTAAATATGTTCAAAAATTTTGGGAAATAGTAATATTAGAAATAGAAAATATTTTGAATATAAAAATAGATAGAAAACCAAATATAGTATTATTATCATTATATAATGAAGTAGAATGGAAAAAAGAAGAGAAAAACCTTATAACAAATTTACTTACGGCTGCGAGATTAGTTATAGCAAGAAATTGGAAAACAAAAATAAATGTAGAACTGGAAGATTGGTATAAAGAAGTTTGGAAATTAACAATCAATGATAAATTAACATGTAAGTTGAGGGTAAAGAAGGGAATATGGAAAAGAAATGATTTTGATGAAATTTGGAAAAAAATTTATTGAAAATGTTCTAGCAAAAGAAGATGGGAAATTAACTCCGCGAGATGAATTAAAATTTTGGATGGAATATAAAGATGGGAATGACTCCGGGGGAGGGGTGCACTGAGGTGATATTAAAAAAAAAAAAAAAGAACAAGCAAGATGTTAAAGTATATAAGTATGAAAGGATGTTATAATTTGTTTTTTATGTTATTTACTTGTAAAAATTTCAAAAATACTAATAAAAAAAAATATACAAAAAAAGGCAATTAACCATTCCATGGGCGGTATAAGCTGTAGAGTCATAGGTCATGTGTTAAAAGCTGGTAGGGGGAAACATGACCCAATGGAAAACATGACCCAGAGGAGGGAGTTAAGGGGTTTCTGGGAAAGCCTGCCGGAAGAGATGCGTCTTTATAGCTTTTTTAAACCAATAGAGAGATGTAATGAGATGCATCTTGTCTGGCAGGCCATTCCATAGCCTGGGAGTGATGGCAGAGAAGGCCCTCTGGGAGGTCTCAGACGGCCTGGTCTTCATGGGCTGAAGCAGGTTCCTCCCAGAGGACCGAGGTGTGCGGGAAGGGGGGAGGAATCATATGGGAAGAGGAGGTCCCTGAGATAAGATGGACCCAAGCCATGTAGGGATTTAAAGGTTAAAACCAACACCTTGTACTGTGCCCAGAAACTAATCAGCAGCCAGTGGAGAGATTTAAGCATAGGTGTTATGTGCTCTCTCCTTGATGTTCCTGTGACAAGTCTGTCTGCCATATTTTGAACCAATTGAAGTTTCCAGGTTAGGCACAAGGGTAGCCCATGTAGAGCGTGTTACAGAAATCCAAGCGTGAGGTTACCAAAGCATGTACCACAGATTCCAGGTCCTTCATAACCAGGAAAGGGCTCGGCTGGCATATCAGCTGAAGCTGATAACAGGCACTCTTGACCGTCGCATTCACCTGACTAGTCATGTGAAGCGACGAATCTAGAAGCACCTCCAGACTGTGAATAGAGTCCTTCGAGGAGAATGTAACTCCATCTAGGACTGGACTGGGGGTTGTATTCCCAAACCTGGCTTTGGCCCTGTAACTGTGAGTACCTCAGTTTTGTCTGGATTTAGCCTCAATTTGTTTGCCCTCATCCAATCCATTACTGCCGCAAGACAGTCATTGAGAGGAGAGACGCCATCTGAAGTCTGGGCCAATGATCTGGTCATGGAGAGGTATATCTGAGTGTCATCAGCGTACTGAAGACACTGAGCTCCGTGCCTCTGAATGATCTCACCCAATGGCTTCATGTAGACATTGAATAGCATCAGGGACAGGATGGTGCCCTGAGGGATGCCACAATTAAGCTCGATCTTTGAGGAGCAACTGTCCCCAAGTCTCACCCTCTGGGATCTGCCGGAGAGAAAGGACTGGAACCACCGGAGCGCAGTGCCTCCGATTCCCAGCTCCCTCAGCCGACCCAAAAGGATGGAATGATCTACAGTATCAAAAGCCGCTGAGAGATCCAAGAGCACCAGCTTGACCCTTCACACTACCCGTTGATACTCAAGCGGAAGTCATTGGTCAGAGCAACCATGACTGTCTCAACTCCATATCCTGTCCTGAAGCCGGTTTGAAATGGATTGAGATAATCAGTTTCATTCAAGACTGCCTGGAGTTGGGAGGCGATTGCCCTCTCTATCACCTTGCTCAGAAATGGGAGCAAGGATACTAGTCTGTAGTTGTTCCTGTCCAAGATGGTAGGGAGCCTTCCCCATGGGACACATTGATTGTATCCCGAAGGAATACCCTCAATGCGTACTCCCCTGGACAACCAGCCAAGATGGACAGGGATCGAGAGGGCAGGTCATCTTCCTCATACTTCCAAGGAGCTTGTCCACGTCCTCGGTACTCAGAAATTGACACTCATCCATTAAGGTGACAGAGTTGATGGATGCCCCATCTATGGATTCTGGTAAAACGTTGGTGTCCAGGTCGGCTCTTATCCGAGAGATTTTATCTGCAAAGTGGATGTTAAACGCATCACAGCAGGCCAGCGTTGGGTCAAGTAGGGGATTTGGTGCAGGAGGGACCTGCGTCAGCTCCCCCACTACCCTAAACAGCTCTCCTGAACGGGACTCTGCAGATGCAATGCAGGCAGAGCAGAAGGATCTTCGCGCTGCACACAAAGTCTCCCAATAGGTGCAAAGATGCTGCCTATGGCGAGTTCTGTCAGACAAGAGCCGAGTTTTCCGCTACTTATGCTCAGATGTTGTCCGGTCCGCTTCATCTCCCTGAGTTCCTCAGTGAACCAGGGTTTCCGATTTGAAGCGGGTTGGAAAGGACGCTCAGGAGTGATCATGTCGATAATCTTGGGAAGGTTGGTGTTCCAGGTATTCACCAAGGTTTCGACAGGGTCAGCGGCGTTACCAACCATTAAACCCTCTAAGGCTTTCTGGAAACCAATTGGTTCCATTAGCCTTCAAGGGCGGACCATTCTAATGGGTCCGCCACCCCCGGGGGGACAAAGAGCGGCTTTGAGTTCCATCTTGTTCAGAAAATCATCCGTCCATGACAATGTGGAGGTTTTGGTGACCTTCGCCCATGGATGCTCCTGTTCCGTACTAAAAATTCCATCGGGTGTATGACCTGCACAATGAGTAGGCCCATTGACCAATTGGGAGAGGTTCATGCTTGTTGTGGATTCCATGAACTCCCGAGCCGCTCCAGATAGATCAGATGGGCTGGTTTCCAGAGAGATGTTGAAGTCTCCTAAGACCAAAAGTCTGGGGGACTCCAACAACAACTCGGAGACCAGCTGAGTCAACTCGGTCAGGGAGTCTGTTAGGCGACGGGGTGGCCGGTATACCAACAGAATCCCCAAACTATCCCTGGTCTTTAGGCTTAGGTACATACACTCAATGTGGGTTGTTTTCTGGACAGGTTTCCTGATTAAGGTATGTTGGTTTTATGGACTATAGCCACACTGCTCCCCCCGCCCACTTTCCCTTGTCTGCTCACTAAGCATGTAACCAGCTGGGAGAGCCTGTGTCCACATGGCAGCACTGGCATCTCTCAGCCAGGTCTCAGTGAAGTATGCCAGGTCAGCTTATTTATCCACAAGAAGTTGGTGTGCTCTCTACATTATCTTGGGAAACAGAGTGAACTGAAGAAGGGATAGATACCAAACATCGACCCCTACTTCTTTTGTAACATGTTTTCACTCTGTTACTGCCACACCTTCCCTGCCCCCACACAGTCTCAATACCCGCTCCCTGGCTATTCCCGGCTCCGTTGTCTGATGGTAAGCATGAATAATCCAGCTATAATTCCCGTCCCAAGATGGATAAACAATATCAAACAAGCAGTAGACAGGTGTTGCCTGCTATCCTGTCTAATCAGCTTTCCCACTATGGACATTATGTTAGGTGCTAAAGAGGAGTACATACCCTGTTTTGCCGAAAATAAGACATCCCCAAAAAATAAGACCTAGTAGAGGTTTTGCTGAATTGCTAAATATAAGGCCTTCCCCAAAAGTAAGACCTAGCAAAGTTTTTGTATATAAATATATATATACAGTATATAATAAATGTTCATTTTTTTTGTTCAACAATAAATGTAAATTCTTCTCAATGGAAAAAATAAGACATTCCCCCAAAATAAGACCTACCACATCTTTGGGAGTAAAAATTAATATAAGACACTGTCTTATTTTCGGGGAAACACAGTATATTGCCACTAAGAGATAGTAATTCTAATGGCAGTTCTTGTGGTTGACATTGTCACCACTGCCAAGGAAGGACGCTGAGGCCTTTAAACTCCTGGTGTAGTCCGGCTCCTCCTCCGCCGCTTGAGCAGCGCTGTTGCGGGGGGGATGGGAAGGGTGGCTTGGGGCCTCAGCAGGCCCAGGTGTTCCGGCCATGCCTCTCACACTGCTCCGCCACTGCCAAGTGATGATGCTGAGGGCTTTAAAGGCCTGGTGTAATCTGGCTCCTCCTCCACCGCTTGGGCAGCACTGTTGCGAGGAGGGGGGGAAGGGTGGCTTAGGGCCTCAGCAGGCCCAGGTGTTGTGGCCGTGTCTCTCCCGTTGCTCTGCCGCGCCGCCGTTGCCAAGGGAGGACGCTGAGGCCTTTAAAGGCTTGGTGTAGCCCGGCTCCTCCTCCGCTGCTTGCACAGCATGGTTGCAGAGGGGGTGGCTTGGGGCCTCGGCAGGCCCAGGTATTCTGACCATGCCTCTCCCGCTGCTCCATCATGCCGCCACTGCCAAGGGAGGACGCTGAGGGCTTTAAAGGCCTGGTGTAGTCCAGCTCCTTCTCTGCCACTTGCGCAGCGCTGTTGCGGGGGGGGGGGTGTGAAGGGTGGCCCAGGTGTTCCGGCTGCAGGTCCACCTCAAACTCACTCCTAGCAGCTCCTGGAGGGAAAGGTGGTCCCAGAGATTTCAAGTCACTGTCCCAAAAAGTTGTCTATTCTATGTACTCCCCAATCATCCCTAATAGTGTTCCCAATGTTTAGGTGGAATCTCTTTTCCTATAGTTTAAACCCATTGCTCCATGTTCTAGTCTCTGAAGCAGCAGAAAACAAGCTTTCTTATTCTTCCATATGACAGCCTTTCAAATATTTAAACATAGCTGGGGCTTTTTAGACCTCCCAAAAGGGGCGGTCCATACTTGCCCCTTTCAGCGGCGGGATGACGCCGAGGTTGCTGCACAGGCAGCCCCGAGGCCTCATCCCGCCGCTTTTGGAGGCCGCGGGGAACTGGCAAAGTGCCGGTTCCCTGCGGCCTCCAAGCGAGGTGCAGCAGGCGCTCTGGGCACCCGCTGCACCCCGCTTCCCTCGGCGGGGCTGAAGGGAGGAAGGGGCCGCCGCCGCGGCCCCTTTCTCCCTGGGTCTTTGCCGCGGCCATTTAAAGGCCGCGGCAAAGACCCGCCGCAAGAAAAGAGCTCCGCGATGGAGCTCTTTTTTTGCGGCGCGGGAAGGGTGCGATTGGCGCCCTCCCGCGCCGCAAAAACGTCATAACGTGCGCAGCGTGTCAAAACGCTGTGCACGTGATGACGCCTTTGCGGCGCCACCGTATGGACGCTGCTATCTTTAAATGGCGGCGTCCATACGCTTTAGGGTTAGGGAGGGTGTAAACGCTACGCCCTCCCTAACCCTAAAGGTGGGCTTTTTAGCCCTAAACGCGCCCCTTTTTGCCCGTCTAAAACGGGCCAGCTATCATGTCACCTCTTATCCTTCTCTTCTCCCAGCTAAACATAACCAGCTCCTGAGACACTCTCATAGGACATGGTTTCCAGATTTTCACCATTTTGGTTGCCCTCCTCCAGAAACATCCCAGCTTATCCTCATCCTTCTGGAATGGCTGTGCCCAGAACTAGACACAATATTCCAGGTGAGGTCTGACCAAAACAGTATAAAGTGGAATTATCACTTTCCTCAGTCTAGCATACAAGTGATTAATAAAGATGTTGGGCCCAGGGCAACACCCTATGGCACCCCATTACTTACTTCTCTCCAGGATGAAGAGGAGCCATTACTGAGCACCCTTTGGGTTGAGTGTGCCAACCAACTACCAATCGACCTAACAGTCACATTGTCTAGCCTGAATTTTACAAACTTTTTTGCAAGGATATCATGGGGGACCTTGTCAAAGGCCTTACTGAAATCACAGAATCATAGAGTTGGAAGAGACTCCAAGGAGCATCCAGTTCAACCTCCTTCTGTGCATGAATTCAGAATCAACGTACTCTCAACAGATGGCCATCCAGCCTCTGTTTAGGCAGACTCAATTACACTCCGAGGGAGTATCTTCCACTGTCAGCTCTCACTGTCAGTTCCTCCTAATGTTTAGGTGGAATCTCTTTTCCTGTAGTTTGCATCCATTGTTCTGGGTCCTCTTCTCTGGAGCAGCAGAAAACAAGCTTGCTCCCTCCTCAATATGACATCCCTTCAAATATTTAAACAGGGCTATCATATCATCTCTTAACCATAGTCTCACCTGGGCATGGTTTTCAGACCTTTCACCATTTTAGTCGCCCTCCTCTGGACATGCTCCAGCTTGTCAACAAGGATGGCGACTAAAATGGTGAAAGGTCTGGAAACCATGCCCTATGAGGAACAACTTAAGGAGCTGGGGATGTTTAGCCTGGAGAAGAGAAGGTTAAGAGGTAATATGATAAGCCTTGTTCATATTTGAAGGGATGTCATATTGAGGAGGGAGCAAGTTTGTTTTCTGCTGCCCCAGAGAACAGGGCCTGGAACAATGGATGCAAGCAAAGAGATTCCACCTTAACATTAAGAGGAACATCCTGACAGTAAGGGCTGTTCGACAATGGAACACACTCCCTTGGAGGGTTGTGGAGTCTCCTTCCTTGGAAGTCTTTAAACAGAGGCCAGATGGCCATCTGTCAGGGATGCTTTGATTGAGGGTTCCTGCATGGCAGAAGGGGGTTGGACTGGATGGCCCATGTGGTCTCTTCCAACTCTATGATTCTATGATTCTATGAAAGCAGGGCCGATAAGCTGTGGTGCTGGCAGCTACGGCACCCTTTCCATCCTGCAGAAAGAAGCCTTTTTTGTGACTCTTTTTTGCATCATGGAAAGGGGAGATCTGGGCTGCGGCATGCAGTTGCCATGGCCCTGATCTGGATCTAAAAGGGGCGGTCTGTACAGCCCCTCAGAAACTGAAGCTAGTGCACAAAGCAGCAGCTAGACTGCTCCCTGGAACTGCATTCAGATATCATAACACCTGTTCAGGATGAATTGCACTGGCTTCCAATATGTTTCTGTTCTCAACTCAAGGTGTTGGCAATAATATTTAAAGCCCTACAATAACATTCAAAATTCAAAAAACCAGTGATACCTTGCCTGACGAAGAAGCCAATGGAGCTTTGAAAGCCTATGACATATATTTTATGCTACCTCTGTGTATATTTAAAACCCTAAAAGGCTTGGAACCTTGAGACTTGAGGGAACATCTCTCTCTATAAATGCCTGCCCAAGAATGGAGTCCCTCCTCTGTGACCCATCAGGGAAAATACATGGGAGATGACCTTCTCTGCAGTGGCACCCTGGTTGTGGAATTCCCCCCCTCTGAAGACTCAATTGGCACCAATGTTAGAATCATTTCAGCGACAAGTTAAAACTTGGCTAAAGTCCTGGGTCAAACTGATTTTATCCAGGCTTTTATAGTTTAATCGTTATTTCATTCAATATTGTTTTGACTAGTTTTAAATAGTTTGTTTTTAAATTCAGGAAACATTTAATATATTTTAATATTTTCAACTTTTGCAATGATTTATTGCTTCAAGCTGATTTTATTATGAGATCTTCAGATGAAGGATTTTTTTAAAAAAAAGTTTTAATAAATAAATAAACACATACATAAATAGTACACTTCCAAAACAGCCACACAGCTCTTCCAACCAACATCTGTCTAATCCTTTCGTTTTCAAATGCAATATTCACTTGCCTTCACTAGCTCTTGTCCTTACCCTTTCCATGTTTTCCATGACAACGTTTTCTAAATGAGCAACTGGCAAGCACAAATCCTCGCATGATCCATTAATGGATAATTTCCATCATTCAATTTCATTTTTTATTTTTTATGATTTTTATGTTTCTATTTATGTATTGTATTTTGTAACAATCTGAGCAATCCGCTTTGAACCAAACCTTTTAAAAGAATATGGGGGATATCATCAGGACAATGCCAAAAGGCCAACATTAATTCATGCAAAGTTAATGCTGAGCTGTTTTAGCTTTGAAAAATATATTTGGCACCAAGGGAACCCAAATAAATCAAAGCAACAGCTTTTAAATGCTTGCCAGTCTCAGTGGCAGCATCTTGCAACAATCAAACGGGTTTCAGCTCTGGCTCTAGGCCTAATAAACTGGTTATTAGCTTTTATACATTAATGCATTGATTGTTAAGTAAGCATATCAACATCTCCATAATGGAAGTCTAAATGGGAGTCAAGGGCTTCCAAACTGGCTGGGTTACAAAATTATAAACTGATAAATGAAACATCAAGGCTGCTGTAGAGCTCAGATTCCTCTGCTTTTTTACACAGAGTCCAGTACCAAACAATTCCCCTCTAATCTCTTTATTATGCATCTCAGCTTGATTCAGGGATAATTCACGCTTACATGTTGATAACTGCAGTATCTAACACAGTTTAGTCCACCTATATGATTTATTATCATCTTCTTAATGACTAAGGCTGAGCTAAATTTTCACGAGTTGAACATTTTTGGCATGTGAAACAGAGTTTTAAGTGCACGCCAAGCAGACCCATTCCTACACGCAAAGCTTTGTTTCCATACCTTGCAATAGCTGCCATGGAAGGATGGAGTGTCCTAGCAATAATCCAGTATGTTGTTGTGATTTCTCCCTGGTGCAATGCAAACTGTTTGTGGGAAGGAGGCGCTTGGTCTTAAATGGGTAATTAAGATCCATTACCAAAGGCCTGTTGCTGGAGGAGATTAAAACTCCTAGAATTGTTTTGCTGATATAGATTAACACAGCTGCCAGCATTTTCGGATTCTCCTTAGGACTGACCTGACAAGTGCTGGTACTTCAAATGTTACCACTGCAGGGTGCATTGTGGGGATGAGGTTGGGTATTTTTTACATTATTCACAAGTTTGGGGGCCTTCTTGTGGGGTCTGAGGACAAATAAAATTTAAAAAATGGAGGTTTGAGGCTTTGGTGAGGTGCTTCAGGGGCTACATACAATTCATGGGCTCTACTACACCATGACTGAGGGGTTATTCAGACGGTGAAAATAATCCAGGACAAATCCAGGTTGAATCTTCATTGTTTACATGCATTTCAAATACATCAGATGAAGTTTGGGGGGGGGGGCTGCCAATGCCCCCCCCCCACTTAACCCAGAATAATCGATCTTGGGTATTTTTTTTTCATTTTTTCCTAAAAGATTCTCATGATTCTCATGAAATAACTACACATGTCTAGGGTTCCGATTAGGGCTGGAGCTAGGGTTTGGGAGCTTTAAAAAACTGTGCGGTTAAACCCCAGCTTTTACACCTGCAGGGCATTAAGCGTTTTAATTAGAAGTAAACTCCACACTACGCATGCTCCCAACCCACGATCCATTATGCTCCTCACCTGTATCGCTGCCTTTAAATGGGCACTTTAAAGATACAGAGGCCCCTTTAACTGCGCAACTACACTGCAGCCTTTAGATGGAGCTGTGCTGTTCTGCAGTTTTTAAAAAAGAAGCTGGGAAAACCAGCACCTTTTTAAAGGCGCTTCTTCTCCCCTAAAATGCAAAAAAAATAAAAAAAAAAAAATAAAGCGTTTTCATGACACACTTTCCCTTTTTCTCATCTAAAGGCTAGAGTTTCATGCAGCCATGAACACACTTCTTTTTGCCAATCTAGAATAGGCCTATGATTAGTTTAATACTGTTTTAAGGGGAGGGAGGTGGGCATGTTGGAGGATTTTAACTGCATATGTTTTTAACATGTTGCACCCCGCCCCAATTGCTCGCTCAGAGGGGTGGGTAAGAAATAAATATTATTATTAAACAAACAAACAAACAGCTTCATTTATATACTGCTTCATACCCTTAATGAGTGTCTAAGCGGTTTACAATTGTAAGTTATTACTATTATTATTATTATTATTATTATTATTATTTAGAATTGTCAGACAGAGACCTCTGGTGCCTCACCAAATCCCAGGATACACCCATGACAGTTAAATGGAATCCTAATGTTGTAACTGTGGTATGAAAGGGCCTGATATTTCATGCCATACTGTCTCATATCTGTGGGGTTTTTTGTGCAGGGGAAATGTCCTCCAACCCAATAGTCATCATTCAGTGGCTGCATCTTTGCTGGGCCCTTTGAGAATGCAGTCACCCAAGCTAGGGTCCCCATTTTTGTATGTTTGCATCTGCAGACCATATGTTTCTGCTAAGCATCTGCAGACCATATGTTTCTACGGTCAGCCTTCCTTATTCACGGATTCTTGATTCAAAGATTCAAGCATCCATGTCTTGAAAATATTCCCCCCAAAAGTATAAATTCCAAATAGCAAACCTTGAGCTTCCATTTTATACAAAGGACACCATTTTGCTATGCAATTGTATTTAATGGGACTTGAGCATCCACAGATTTTGTTATCCACAAAGGGTCCTGGAACCAAACTCCAGTGGATAACAAGGACCCACTGTAATTCCCTTTCACACTATACAACTGCCATGACAACATCCTATGGAATCCTGGGTATTGTAATTTGGGGAGGCACAAGAGCTCTCTGGGCAGGAATTCTAAATACTCTCACCAACTGCAAATCCCAGGATTCCATAGGACAGAACCAAATGGAATCGCGATGGTACAATTAATCATCATCATCATCCAACTTTTATTAGACATATAGCACAACAACAATAGCAATATTACAACAACAACAACAAAATTAAAATCAGATTGACATCATAAAACATAACAAACATAAAATTAGAATCATTTGTATTAGTTTAGTTTGGACCATATTTTTGTTGCCTCCATCAGAAAATTGGCCATTAACCTGGTAATATGCGGATTGCAATCTTCCAAAAAATGTTCCACTGATATCCCAACCAAACAAATGTTCATTTCCAATAAGCTTTTTAACAATTTTACTCTCGGAGTTTTATACAGAGGACAAAGAAATATAATATGATGGAGAATATCAAGAGTTCACAGTGACATAAACGATTTAAAAAAGGGGTCTTCGGGTATCTACCTTTGATAACATTTGAAGGGTGTATGTTCAGCCTTGCAAATAAAAAAAACTTTCCTCGAGGCCTGTAATGAAAGAGATTGAAAGTAATCTGGAACCCTACCATAGGAAGCATTGCCAGAGAACACACTCTAGGAGGGGATGGGTACGTCATCTGATAATCTCTACCTGCTAAATAATCCCTAATAGCCTCGAAACACTCCTTTTCTATTAATAGGAGGAGAGAATCGAGATTAGATCCACAGAATTTGCTTTATTTTCATAGATTTTAGCCCAACTGATGTACCAGTTATCTGCTAGTAGAGACCATAGCAGACTAGATCTGTTGGGCCTAAACTGAATTTTAAGCCAAATTTTATATACCATCAGCCAAGCTGTAGTTTCAAGAGTATTTAATCCTAATTCTATATACAAGGTCAAATGGTGTACACATGAGGGTACAGATAGTAATCTCCTATAAAAGTACATCTGCAGACTTTCAATCTCCTTATTAAAGGCTATAATCCAGGAAAATACACCATACAATAATTGCAGTCTCAATTTATCTTTATAAATTTTTAAGAACGCAAGGATATCCTGGTTGCCCTTTTTGTAATAGAAGGATTATATGACCGCCAGTGAATTTCTCCCTGATTGTAGTACTCTATCTCTCTGTTTTCTCCATTGACCATTAAAATGGAAAAGAACACCAAGATAAACATACATTTTGACCTGTTCAATTGTTTGATTATCCACCTTCCATGTTCTTGGGATAAATCTTTTTGAAAATACCAATACTTTAGATTTTTCGAAATTTACCTGTAGGTGAAATTTAATACAGTATTCAGTGAATCTTTTCAGGCTCTTGACATACTAAACGATTTCCTAGTGAAGGTGGATGGGAATCTACTGAGGACATAAAGGCTGGTAGGTCTGCCACAAATAAATTAAACAAGTGCGGAGCCAACACACAGCCCTGTCTTACTCCTTTGCCAGAATAGATAGGATCAGTTAATTGGCCCAATTCAGAAAATTTCACTCTACAGTGGTTATTTGTATGGAGTTGGCTTATCAAAAACAACAATCAAGGATCTATATTTAGCCTGCCCAGTTTATCCCATAATGTAGGCTGGTGAATTGAATCAAAAGCCACTTTCAGGTCAATGAAAGCCACATAAAGTTTACCTTTAGGGCATGACAAGTATTTATTAATAAGAAATGATAGCACTGTTATGTGATCTAAGGTAGACATGTGACTTCTAAAACCCACTTGATCAGGGCCAATCAAAGCTTGTACATTCATCCAACTCTGTAATTTCAAAGACAAATAACTGGTATAAAGTTTGCCCACAACCGAGAGAAGGCTTATTGGATGGTAGTTTGCTGGATCCTGTCTATCTCCTTTTTTAAAGATAGGGATTATGACAGAGTCCTTCCAATCAGCTGGAATCTCACCAGAGTTGTTTACAAGAGTAAATAGATTGGCCAATGCCTTAGTCCATAACTCCAGGCAACATTTCAATATTTCAGCTGGGAGGCCATCATACCCAGGGGACTTACCAGATTTTAATTTAAGAATCAGATGATGCAATTCATCAGGTGATACTGGATTCCACGAGTTAGGAGGGTTTTTTTTTCAATTAATAGATTGTTATCCAAAATTTGAGTTCTCAATTTGTTGGTAAAATATGATATCCAAATCTGCGGAGATATACTAAGATGGAGTGTAGAGGTGTCATTGTTTAAATGTCTTCTCACTGCCACTCAAAAGGATTTAGCATCGTTAGATTTTAGATCTTTATCCACTGACACCCAGTTATGCTGGAAAAAGATCTTTTTACCCCCCACTAAATTTGAATATTCTTTACCGGCCTGATAATAAGATCTAAATTTAGCCTCCAGATTGGCCATGGCCTGCTGGAATAATTGTCTTAATTCTCTTTTCCAAATAAGGCAGCTCTTTTCAAACAATGTTCTTCTACCTTTGAAATGACCAGCATAAGAGGGTGCTACCTTTTGTACATTAGACACAATATCCATGTAAGTCGATAGAGCAACATCTATTCTGGTACTAGTAGTTAGATCATTAAACTTGTTTAAAATCTGTACCTCCTTAAAATGATTTTTAATAATGACTTCCATTTTAGGGTCCCAGTGGCTACGCTTCAATCTCTCATAACTATGAGACTTTAAGTTGTTGGGGGGGGGGGTTTAAAAAGACTTGCTCAGATAGATCCAAGGAAATAACCAATGGCAAATGATCGCTTTCAGTTCTGTGACAAATTGCAAAATCAGCAATTAAACATCACATAATCAATGGTACTTCTTCTTATGGGTGAGATAAATGTAAATCCATCAGTTTTTGGGAACCCTTCGGAACCATTTAATATTAGAAAGGAATAACTACTACATAGATTAATCAGGAATAACCATTATTATTAACCTTTAAATCCTTACCAACACGAGAAAGATTTAAAGGAAAGGGAGGGAAACTTGAATCAATCGTAAGGTGCTCACAAAGAAAATCATTAGAGGGCCCAATTCTTGCATTGAAATCACCCATTAGGATACACCTGGAAGTAGCAAATCTATTGGTAATGTCTTTGACATAGCTAGACAATTGGTTCCCAATAAGTAGCTACATTAAGCTCGTTTGAGGTGGTAGGAATATAGATACTGAATATTAAAATCTTAATATTACTAGATTGCAAAGAGATTCCTTGCACAATTGAAGTGCACGGTGTTAGTATTGTATGATTTATGCCACTAGAAAGTTTTAAAAGTATAGCCATCCCTCCCTTGTATCGGACCTTATTAGAAAGTCTACAAGCAGGGACACAAAAGGGTATAAATCCTGGTAACAGAATATCATATGGACACCAAGTTTCTTGTAGACATACAATGTCAAATTTACTGATATATTCTATGAAATCCGTATCCAAGATTTTATTCAACTAGCCTGCTATATTCCATGATATAAAGGACAGCCCTGTACTACCCTCCTGGGCTGGCTCAGATGAAATTGTAGAGAAAGGTACTTCCTCCATTTGGATACAACCATTCGTACTTGAGCAGATAGAACCTTTTGCTGATAACGAAGTAGATAGGACAATATCTAACTGGAACTGAATTATCTTTCGAAATTTGGTAGTTGTATCCTAGTAACAGAAAGATCTTGAAAACCCTGCAAGGCCTTCTCCTCTACATACTTAAACTCAGAGACAGCATCCGTAGTTTGCAAAGCAAATTACACAATTGTACTTCGATGGTACAATTGTGTAGTGTGTAAGAGCCCACCACACATTTGAACCAGCATTACATTTAGACCAGCATTTGGAGACTCCAAATCACAAGTACTCTCTGTGAAGGCATCTCAGTTCGAGTAGGGGTTGTATACCAAAAAGAGTGAAAAATTCATGGTTTTCTTCAACAAAGGATCAGCCATATCACGGCCCAGTGATAATTGTGAGTTGCAGATCTCTGCCAAAGTAGTAGATCTATGCCAAAGAGATTACCAGATGTCCTCGTTTCCCAGGACATGTCCAACATTTTCACCTTCTATCTGGGAGGAATTACAAAATGTCCCCTCTTTTGAGGATGACAAAGAAGCATGAATTGATATTGATATGAGTGTTCTGCGCTTTTATATGGTCACGTCCTTCATTTGTTCTTGCATGTCCTTACGTTTTGCAGTGCTGGTGCCTTGTCCTCCTTTGAAGTTAGGGCATCTGGCCACCCTGTAGTAGAAGGGAGTTTGCTCCACCATTCATTTTCATTCTGCATCATTGCTCAGTTTCAGAACTCTATCGATAGCAATTTCAACGTGCAAGTTTTCCTTGGAATAGATTATTCATTTGAAAGATGTCAATTAAAGCCAATTGAAGTGTGCATTCCTATCACAGCAACAGCTAACAGAAGAGAGCACGCACATTTCCTTCTTTCTCACTCATACACTGTCACACACACATTCTCACTCATGCACAGACACATGCATGCACACACACACACATTCTCTCTCTTTGTCTTTCTCTCTATCTGGCTAAGATCCTATTTTGAGCTAGCGGAATGTAAAATTCCACCAGTGTAGTTACATGGAAATCCAGGCATCTGAGAGGGAGGAAAACAGGAGCTAACTGGGTGGGGGCACAAGGGACCTTTCCTGGACCTCTCACATGTGGCACTTAGGAACAGTTGGTAGAACTGGTCCTGGGCACCATCTGAGATCCACTTCAGTGCCTAGCAAAAAAGGTTATGTAAGGAAGGAGCCAGCATGGTGCAGTGGCTTGAGAGTTGGACTATGATTCTGCAGACTATGGCTCAGCCAAGGAAACTCACTGGGTAACCTTGGGCAAGTTACACTTTCTCAGCCTCAGGGGAAGGCCATTCAAACCTCCTCTGAACAAATCTTGCCAATCAAACACCTTAGGGTTGCCATAAGTCAGTAATGACTTGAAGGCACACAACAACAGCAACAACAAGAAGGAAGGGCTGGAGATCTCCTGGCACAACCTTTTGAAATGTAGTCTGCTAATGTTTCCAGATCCTACATTCCACTTTGGTGGCCCCTAAAGCCCCCTGCCAGTTCTGCGAAGCCTCCAAACACCTGATTTTTTTTAAAAAAAAAATGGCATGCATTGGGGACAACGTTGGTCCCAAATCCACACAGAACACCCTTCAACATGTGAAAACATAGGGGGGAAATCCCCACCACCACCACCCTCACAACCCCACAGTACACCCAATGACCTCTGTTTTCCTCTGTGGGTTCTATCAAAATGCAGCAAGAAGTGGCATACTATGACTTCCCATTGCCAGTCTGAGAGGGACTAAATAGGGAAAAAGAAAGTATTTTGCTTGTAGCAATATATATGTGTGTGTGGATGTTGGTGTGTGCCTTTAAGTCGTTTCTGACTTATGGTGACCCTAAAATGAACCAATCACTGGGTTTTCTTGTCAACTTTCTTCAGCGGGGTTTGCACTGCTATCCTCTGAGGCTGAGAGCATGTGACTTGCCCAAGGTCACCCAGTGGATTTCCATGGCCAAGCCGGGAATCAAAAACCCTAGTCTCCAGAGTCATAGTCCAACACTCAAACCACTACGCCATGCTGGATCTCTCTCTCTCTCTCTCTCTCTCTCTCTCTGAGAGAATCTTTCAGTAGTTGCAGTTTCTCTAGCAGGCTATGCAAGGTCAGTTAACACTGTAGGAACAGATGCAAATATTTTTCCACCTTAGAACGCCTTGGAAGCTCTCCCATAGGTAGGATGGAGTGATAATATAACCATTACCATGACAAATAGCCATTGATCGTCCGATCTTCTCGGGGCTTTTTAGATTGGCAGGAAAGTGTGACATGAAGTTGCACTTTCCTTAATGCTTAGCAGCTAGACTGCAAGCCCCAGGTGTGCATTTAAAAGGTACAGGGCTGCTAGACTGAGGGGTTTGGGAACGACTTATCTGAGGTCTTTTCTGTGGCTCAGCAGCTACATGGGAAGCTGTCAGGATGCTACAAACACAGGCGGAGCAGCTACATGGGTGGCAATGAACGCGGCTTTTAGCCGCGCCTTAAAAATTTTTTGCAATTGCACAGGTACACAATACAGCACATTATCATTGCCTGCTGGGAACTGCGCAATTGCGCAATTGCGAAATTCACAGCTGGCAAGGAAAAAATTTTTTTTAAAGTTCAGCATTTTATCACTGCGATTCCTCTGCCTTTTTAAACTGTGCCGTTGCACTGGTGCATCATGAATGAACCCCCTTATTTTGTGAATGAATTGACATGCTATCCACAGTAGAATAACAGTAACGGCATCCCAGAGTCCCTACTGCGCATGTCTAGGGTTCCGATTAGGGCTGGAGCTAGGGTTTGGGAGCTTTAAAAAACTTCGCGGTTAAACCCCAGCTTTTACACCTGCAGGGCATTAGCGTTTTAATTAGAAGTGAACTCCACACCACGCATGCTCCCAACCCACGATCCATTATAATCCGCACCTCTATCGCTGCCTTTAAATGGGCGATTTAAAGAGACAGAGCCCCATTTAACTGCGCAACTACACCTTAGCCTTTAGATGCACTTGCGCTATAGCGCACTTTTTAAAAAAAGAGTAGGGAAATCAAGCACCTTTTTAAAGGCACTTCTTCTCCCTTAAAGCGCCAAAATGGCATTTTCATGGCACACTTTCCCTTTTTCTCATCTAAAGGCTGGGCTTTCATGCAGCCTTCATCACACCTCTTTCTGCCAATCTAAAATGGGCCCCTATTTATTTTTTAATCCCCTTTTAAAATCATTTGGGCTGGCGAGGTTCCGATCCTGTGGAAGAGAGTTCTATGGTTTAACTAGATGCTGCATGAAGGGCTGCTTCCTTTTTTTACTTGAATCCCTCACTATTCGGCTTCACTGAGTGATCCTGGATTCTGTTATTATGGTCCACTTTTATTTTACATATGTTTATCATGCAGAGCTTGCAGAGTTACTTTTTAAAGTCAAATCTTTAGATCAGCAAGCAAGTTGGAACTTCCGGAAGAGCTGGCAAGGCGTGGTAGTTAGCTTTTTTACATTCGCCCTGTGTATATGTTTTATATGCCTATCACACAATAAATAAATAAATAAAAAATAGTACGGATAATGTGGACTTCAGTGGCTGCACTTTTCTAGAAAGCTATGCAAGATCAGCTCATGCGGTCAGGATAGATGAGAATGTTTCCACCTGGGAAACTATTCTTTCATTAAGATGGGGTGATCTTCTCCTTCTTTGCCAGGGAAAGTATCAGTACCTTCCTGGAAAAGGGAGAAAGGATATTTAAAGATCAGGAAAAATCAGACGCTTTTGTCTCTTCCAGAGGGAGTGAAATCAGCTGTACCCCAGCCCAGCATCTAGTCAACATGGGGATCCCAGTGAATAACAGCTACGGGGAAGGACTGCTTTGTTCAGATGAAGGTGAGCTAACTTTCCTTTTGCCTTTAGGGCCCCATTCCCACTTACAGATAAATCAGTGTGCGATCCGAATTGATGGATCGATTCAACAGCAGAGCATGGTTCCCACTACATTTGTCCCAATTGCATTTTTTCCCCACTACATTTGCCCCATCACATTTTTTCCCTCCAAAATAATCCACTTCTGGTTCACATTTAGGCATGAATTGATTCAAAATGGCCCCGCTCCAGCCAGACGAAGGGGCAAATTTAAATGGATTCCAATCCACATGTGATTCACACTTGTGCAGATTTTATTTATCGAAAAAGAAGTGGGAAAATCTGTATCAAAAAGATGCAGGTTAAATGGGTCTATGGAGTTTATCAGACGTCGGAAATTGGAAGTATAATCCAATGGCAATCCAAACGCAATCATGAGCTTTCATATTATTATGAATTAAAGCATCTCACACAATTTCAGGCAAAAGGGAAGTCAATTTTGGGCAATGGGGGGTCATTTTTGGGTAATGCGAAGTCAATCTGAATACATTCTGAACACAATGGGAATTTACGTGAATTCACTAAACTAGCGAATTCACGTGAATTAGAATTGGCTCCATTCGAAATAGAAAAAAATTCCTCCCCGTCTGATAAACTCCTAGAGCATGCCCCCCGTCTAGGAATTGCTTCAGCGATTCAGATTAAGTGGGAACCAGGGTCATTTGAACAAGTTCAAATCAATTCACAATCCATCTTAAAAGGTAGAGGGAATGAGGCCTAGGTTTCATTGCTGCGTACCTTCACATGAGAAATAAATCATTGTTTTGGTGCATATGTGATTCTATTGCATTTTGACAGAATATAGAGCCTTAATTGGAAACCTGGAAACTGAGTGGACCACAGTCATGGAATCGTCATACTATACCGTGATTCCAAAACTTTGGTTTTCCAGGTGTTTTGGACTCCAACTCCCAGAAGCCACAGCCACTTTGGCCAACAGCCAGGAATTCTGGAAGCTGAAGCCCAAAGCATCTGGAGGACCAAAGTTTGGGGATCACAGCGTGGAGCCCAGAAAGCAACTTGTTGCCAGTAATGGCCTACACATGCAGTGTTAAAAAAACCAACTTGTTGCATTGCTTGTTACAGTTAGGTACCTTTTTAAAAAGTAGTAAAATGGTCAAAAATTTACATGGAAACCCTCCCCTAATGTACCAAAGATGCATTTCAGCCCCCAAAGTGGAACAAGAAGAAGCAATGAGTAGATGCTGAAAGATCAACTCCAGTAGTCCTTACACTGTGAAGTTGAAGGCTTTCATGGCCAGCATTCATAGTTTTCTGTGGGTTTTTTGGGCTGTGTGGCCATGTTCTAGATGAGTTTATTCCCGATGTTTTGCCAGCATCTGTGGCTGGCATCTTCAGCAAATGAGAATTTTTCTCTGAAGATGCCAGCCACAGATGCTAGCAAAACGTCAGGAATAAACTCTACTAAAACATGACCACAGAACCCAAAAAAACCCACAGAAAACTATAGTCCATACATTATTTGCAAAAGAGTCATTGATGTGCCCTCACATCAATGTGTGACTTACAAGCTATGCTGTCATGTCTCTTCTTAACTTGATTTTTCTCCCGATATCCCTAATACTAGACAGATGCTCCAGCCACTGCTATCACACCATCGTGGCCCCACATAGAAGAAGACTGATCCATGCATTGCTGTTTGCCTACACCTTGCAGAGAGCCTTGCTTTGGCCGGATGAAAAATCCTCCTTACTTCTCTTCTGTTGGGCTAATAAAGCAACAGCCCACCGACCTCTGCCCCAATTCTCTTTAAAATCTGACACAAAGAACAGGTGCATTTCCAGGGGATAATACGGTAACATTGAGAATGCTTGAAAAATCAAATTATTTTCCACCCACACCTTCTTTACTGCTCCCCCCCCCTTCACATACACACACAGAGAGAAAATCCAGCCTTTATTTATGCAAACTATCCTACCCTGAAATTAAAAAACCTTGCCACTGTTATGTCAATGGTACCATTTGCATGTAAAATTCCCTGCCACTCTCCCCCCTTTCCAACCTTCACCCCTCCAACCCTGCACCACATAAAAACTAATTAAAAAGTCAGATTGTAAACGTGAATCTTTTTGCAAATAATTACATTTCGACAACAATCCAAAAGACAAAGCTGAAGGGGCCGTGTTGGCAGGCAAATTCAAACCTGTTGGACTGAATGCAACAGGAGAGCATTCCTTTGTTCCATTGTTTTTTTGTTCTTCACATCCACAGCCCATAATGGTTGCCCCTCACATCCAGGGATCTACTGGATATTTCCTCCAGGGTGGAGGGAAAAAGTATTTTCTTTTAAAAATATATATTTTTATTAAACATTTTGACATAAAAACATTAATCTGTTACATACACATATACACAAATACATGCCAACATAATAAGATGAATATTAATATTAAAACAATATACTTATGATTCATGGAAACCATAAAGATCGGTATTGATGGTCCCTAGAATTTCAAAATCACCCTACTATTACATTTCTAATCCAACTGGTATAACACTTCCAATCCAGCTCTCTCTTTCTCTTATTACCAACATAACCTTACATTCTCCTGCACTCTCCTCTTTACAATGTGAAGTCGAAGGCTTTCATGGCATCCATAGTTTTTTGTGGGTTTTTCAGGCTGTGTGGCCATGTTCTAGAAGAGTTTATTCCAGCCATTTCGCCAGCATCTGTGAATGGCATTGTGGTGAACTCCCAGTCCCTCAGTTTACCCACAACCTATTCTCCACTGAGGCACTACTATTTGGTAGCGTGTTTTAATATTCACACAGAGGCCAAGTAGTATTTTAAAACACTAATAAGGTTTATTTTAATAAATTTATGGTTAGGGAGAGGATTTGAACTTCTGTGTGAAAGATTTTAGGTCTTTTGCATAAACCTGACACTGCCACCCTAACTAAGTCTTCGGATGGGTTTTGTTGTTTAAGCTTTAGTTGATTTTAGCTTGTTATTTAGGACGTATTTTTAATATGGGTCCTGTTTTCTTGGTCCTTTCGTACTTAAGAAAACAACAACATAGATAGAAACTGACCTGGATTTCTCCGGTCTGAACTCAGATTACGTAGGACTGTTAATCGTTGAACCAACAAACCTTTTAATAGCGGCTGCACCATTTGGGTGTCCTGATCCAACATCGAGGTCGTAAACCTTCTTGTCGATAGGGACTCTTGAAGAAGATCGCGCTGTTATCCCTGGGGTAACTTGGTTCGGTGATCAGTTTTACTAGGTCAAGTTTTGCTTTGACTTTTAGGTCTTGGTAAGATTATTGTTCTTTATGCTCGGAAGTTTTTCTTCGTTCCAAAGTCGCCCCAACTTAAAACTTTTGGCCATTGGTGTTTTGTTGTTTTAGTTGTTTTGGTTTAAAGTTTAAAGCTCCACAGGGTCTTCTCGTCTTATGGGGTTATACCAGCTTTTGTACTGGTACATCAGTTTCACTGATTTGTCAAAGGAGACAGATCAGTCCTCTTTTAGCAGTTCATACAGATCCCTATTTAGAGGACAAGTGATTACGCTACCTTTGCATGGTTAGGATACTGTGGCCATTTAATGGTTCAGTGGGCAGGCGTTGCCTTTAATACTTGGTAGGTTATGTTTTTGGTAAACAGTTGGGACTAATAGTTGCCAAGTTCCTTCTTTGATTGTGAATCTTTCTTTTTAGCACTCCTGTGTCGGTGTAACAGGTATAGTAATACTTATTGTGTTATTGTATTTTTCTGTTAACTTTCAGTAGTTTTTCTATTACTGATTTACAGTTGTGCAGTAGAGATTGGTTCTTGTTACTAGTTCTAGCATTAGTTCTTCTATATTTTTATAGAGTGGCGCTGATTTGTTAGCATGAGGTTGTTTTTATTTTTGAAATTTTTGTATGGTGATGCTATGACGCTGTTTTTGGTGATGGCTGCTTTAAACTACTTTGGGTTTTTGGTTAAACTGTCTCTTTGCTTTGGGTTGTGTCCTGGTTCAATGGGGCTGTACCCCCATTGAGTATATCTTAAATTAAGGCTTAACCATTAGTATGTGGTGATTGAAATTTAAGGTTGAACTTAGGTTCATTTATTAGGCAACCAGCTATCAACAAGTTCGGTAGGCTTTTCACCCCTACCTTAAAGTCTTCCCACTCTTTTGCTACAGAGACGGGTTGATCCTATTGATTGCTTTAAGGTAGCTCACTTAATTTCGGGTGGACAGGCTGGGTCTCCGTGTCTGTGTAGTTCTTGCTAGACCATGATGCAATAGGTACAAGTGTTAATCTTTGCTTTTTTAGGCTTGTGTATTTCATTGTTTTTCATATTTCCCTTACAGTACTTTATCTATAGCTCCGTACAGTTGATGTTCAATCGCCTTTACTAGTCCTATCAAATGGTCTGTTTTTGTTGGTGTGGTATTTGTGGTGTTGTTGGGGCTTGATTTTAGGCGCAAAAAGGTTAGTTTGTTTCTAACATTTTTCAATTGTAAGCTGAATGCTTTATTTTAAGCTACTTTTTGTATTCCAAGCACACTTTCCAGTGTGCTTACCATGTTATGACTTGCCTCATCTTGGTAGTTGTAGTTATTTATGTATTGTGTGTTTTTATGTGATGAGGGTGACGGGTGGTGTGTGCGCACCCCAGAGCGGGTTTAAAATTAGCCTTCTTTCTAATTTTACTGTTAAATCCTCCTTTAGGAGTTGGATTCACAACTCTATGCCGTGTTTTTTTATTTTAAAAAATGTAGCCCATCTCTTCCAATTTATCAGCTACACCTTGACCTGTCGTTTTAGTTGTTGAACTTTTTTACTTACTGTTTTTTCCTCATGGAGTAGGTTGGCAACGGTGGTATATAAGCTGAAAGGGCTAAAATTGGTGAGGTTTATCGTGGAGTATCGATTATAGGACAGGCTCCTCTAAGTTGGTTTGGGGCACGGCCAAGTCCTTTGAGTTTTAAGCTTTTCACTCGTAATTTTCGGGCGGACACGAGTGTAGTAAAGTGTCATATTAACGACTAAGCATAGTAGGGTAATCTAATCCTAGTTTGTTTCTTAGTTTTCGTGGGTCAAATTACCGGTGTGTTAAAAGTGTTTGATTTCATTTAGCCTGTGTTTTATGGTTAGGTTATGGTTTAGCTTTTAATGTTTGGTGTTATTCTAGCCATGATTTACACCGGTATCTGCTGCTTTGAGCCCTTCGTATAACTGCGGTGGCTGGAACGAGGTTGACCGGCCCTGATTAATCATAACTAAGTCAGGCTTTAAGGTTATTGGTTCACCTATTGTTTAATGTTTATCACTGCTGTGGGCCCGTGTGGGTGTGGTGTAGCTTGGTGTTTTGGGCTGATATTTCGTGCCTGATACCTGCTCCGTTTGTATGGTTAGGGCATAATTCACTGGTATGCGGATACTTGCATGTGTAATTTTGATTAAAAGTAGCAGCAAGTTTAGGGCCAAAACTTTGTGTTTTGGGGGATTTTTTCAGGCCCATCGCAGCATTTTCAGTGCCTTGCTTTGTGTAGTTAAACTACAATAACATATATATATATATATATATATATAATAAAATCTTGTGTGCAGTCATCATGTTGCTGTACAATTAATTATTTTATATATATATAATAGTTATGGTTCACTTACAATCTTGTAGAGTGCTAGAAAAGGCCATGATGTTTGCCGATAGTTTATCAGTTTAGTTAAGTCTCGGTTTTGGGGTTTGACGAATAAAAAATGATTAAGCGGGTAGTTATTGGTAGAGGGGTAGGGGGGGTTGCCTTATAAAAAAGTTATAAAATTAATTTTTTTGTTTGTTTTAAGTTTGTTTGTTTGTTTATCGTTTTGGCCGTTGATTATCTGAGGCTTTGTTTTTAATTAATTAGGTTTTTTTCATTTGTTTAAAATTTTATGTCTTACAAGCATTAACTGAATAAGTGACATAGCAAGGGGGTGGATTAAGGATAACACCATGGGTACAAGTTGTACTGATAAAGAAATCAACCATTCTGAAATGGGGCTGTGAGATCCAAGAAAATTTAAAAAATACCAGTAGCATGACAAACCAGTTATGCTGGGCATGGGTACGATAGGAATTAATCCATTTACCAAATGCCTCTTAAAGAGGAACATATGGTAAGATATATTTTAGTGTCCCTGAAACTACAACCAGAGGCCATGGAAAAAGCCATGAGTAATGCAACCACACCGTATGGCCTGAAGCTAGTAATAGAGGGTCTTATGATGGCAGGTTGCTGGTTTCTCGTGAGATGTCAGATAATATAATTTAATTGGGTAATTCATGTATCGCTGCCAAGGGAATATGTAAGGCAATAGTCAGGTGGCAATAGTCATGTTGAAGTACGGTTATGCACGACAATAATATAATGTATTATGTTCGATAATAATATATATTTGTCATGAATATCCATACTGTAGATCATAGTATGTTTGATTACTGTTAATTTTTTTGGGTAAAATTGTAGTTTACTGTTATTATTGATATCTTATGGGGTAAATAGATGAATGCACGATATACATAATATGGATTGGATAATAATATAGTATAATGTATATTATGATATGCATGGGATAAATAGATGAATGCACGATATACATAGTATGGATTAGGTAATAATATAGTATAATGTACTATATAATAAGATGATAAAATTATAAAGCCGCCCGGAGGCGGCTCAGTTTTTTAAGAGTAAAAAGCCGCCCGGAGGCGGCTCAGTTTTTTAAATGTAAAAGCCACCTGGAGGTGGCTCAGTTTTTAAGGGTAAAAAGCCACCCGGAGGCGGTTCAGTTTTTTAAGGGTAAAAAGCTGCCCGGATGCGGCTCAGTTTTTTAAGGGTAAAAAGCCACCTGGAGGCAGCTCAGTTCAGAAGATAGTTTATTTAAAATGCTGGCTTTGGGGGCTGGAGACGGGCAGTTATACTCTCTCTTTTGATGTCTCAGGGACATTTTGGTGTCCATCTTTGGTTTACAAGACCAATGCTTTAGGGTTTTAGCTACAGAGGCTGTGGTTACCATTTGAGCAGTTTATTTTCTAAGATTGAGACTATTGGTATAAAAATTAGGAATAGTGCAAAGTATAGGATTGAGGCTTGTTGGCCAATAATGATAAATGGGTGTTCAACTGGTTGACCTCCGATTCATGTAAGGATTAATACATCTGAAATTAATAGTCAGAATATGGTTTGTGATATTGGGCGGAATATGGTGCTTCGTTGTTTGGATGTATGTATAAGGGGTACTAATATTAGGATTAGGATTGAAAATAGTAGGGCTATAACTCCTCCTAGTTTGTTTGGGATTGATCGTAGGATGGCGTAAGCAAATAAGAAGTTTCATTCTGGTTTAATGTGAGGGGGTGTTACAAGTGCGTTGGCTGGTGTGAAATTTTCTGGGTCTCCTAGAAGGTTTGGTGAGAATAAAGCTAGTAGTATTAATACAATGATTAATAATAGGGCTCCTAGTATATCTGTGTATAAGAAGCAGGGGTGAAATGGGACTTTATCTGTATTTGATGTTAATCCTGATGGATTATTTGATCCGGTTTCGTGATGGAATAGAAGGTGGATTATAGAAACCCCGATGATGGCAAATGGTAGGAGGAAGTGGAAGGTGAAGAATCGAGTTAATGTTGCATTGTCAACTGAGAAACCTCCTCAGATTCATTCCACTAGGGTGGTTCCAATTTATGGGATGGCTGATAGGAGGTTTGTGATTACTGTTGCACCTCAGAATGATATTTGTCCTCATGGTAGGACGTATCCGACGAAGGCTGTGGCTATTACTAATAGGAGTAGAATGACTCCTAGGTTTCATGTTTCTTTAAATATGTAAGATCCATAGTATAGTCCGCATCCTACGTGCATGAAGATGCAGATGAAAAATATTGAGGTTCCATTTGCATTAAGGTTTCGGATTAGTCAGCCATATTGTACATCTCGGCAGATGTGGGCTACTGATGAGAAAGCAGATGAAATGTCTGCTGTGTAATGTATGGCTAGGAAGAGGCCGGTTAGGATTTGAATAATTAGGCACATGCCTAGGAGTGAACCGAAGTTTCATCATGCTGAGATGTTAGATGGTGCAGGGAGGTCAATGAATGAACTGTTTACAATTTTAAAAATTGGGTGGGATTTTCGTGTGATTGTCATTAAGTTTTTATAGTTGAATAACAACGGTGGTTTTTCAGATCACGGGATTTGGTTTAAGTTCAGATAAAAATAGATGACGTATTTTTTGTTTTTGATGTTTGTTTGTTTTTTGTTTTTTTGTTTTGTTTTGTTTTGTTTTTAGTGTTAGGGTTGGCAGCTGTTGCTTCTAACCCTTCTCCATATTTTGGGGCTATGTGATTGGTAGTTTCTGCGGGCATTGCATGTGTGGTATTGGTGGAGTTTGGTGGTTCATTTGTGTCTTTAGTTTTGTTTCTTATTTATTTAGGGGGATGTTAGTGGTGTTCGCTTATTCTGTTGCTTTAGCTTCTAATCCATTTCCTGAGACTTGGGGGAGCTGGTCTGTAGGGTTTAATTGTTGGGGTATTTGTTATTTGTTGTTTTATGAATAGTTTTTAGTGTTGAGGTGTTTAGCGGGTATGGAATGGCTGGTGAAGATGCTATTGGATTGTCTGTGTCGCATGATGATTTTTGTGGTGTTTCATTATTGTATTCTGTAGGAGGGGGAGGTTTGTTGATTTGTGGGTGAGCATTATTGTTAACAATGTTTGTTGTATTGGAATTAACTCGGGATCTATCTTGTGGGGGGATTCGTGTTGTTTAGAGTGAAAGTAATAGTAGGAGTGTGGTTGTGGTGATGAATGTTGTAAGGTAGCTTTTTATTAGTCCTTTTTGGGATGATGTTAGGTTGATTATTGGTATTTGAGCTGATGATAGTCCTTGTGGGCCTAAATTTTCTAGTCATGAGAGGTCATTTGTTTGGGTGGCGAGTTTTTGGCTGTTTTTTAGAGTTATGTTTGGGGTGTTTCGGTGTAGGATGTTGAAGAATCCAAATTGGTTTGAGAATTGGTGGTACATGGTTTGTTTTGGTGGTGATAGTGTGGTGGTGCGGTTTGAAATATCTAGTGCTAGAATAAATCCAGTGATTGTTACTATGGTGGCTAGTAGTTTAATTGGTGTTGGTATTGTTATTTGGATTGTTCAGTGTAGGATGTTGAAGAATCCAAATTGGTTTGAGAATTGGTGGTACATGGTTTGTTTTGGTGGTGATAGTGTGGTGGTACGCTTTGAAATATCTAGTGCTAGAATAAATCCAGTGATTGTTACTATGGTGGCTAGTAGTTTAATTGGTGTTGATATTTGTTATTTGGATTGTTTCTGTTGGTAAGATAGTTGTTGTTATTAGGATTCCTGAAATTATTGTGCCAATAGCAAGACGTAAAATTGGGTTAATTAAGGTTTTTACATTTTCATTGATTGGGGTGATGGGTTTATATCAGATGAATTTTATTTGTACATAAAATATGATTCGTAGGCTGTTGCTAATACTGTTGCTAAAATTGTTATTAGTAGGGCTCAGGCATTTAGGTATGAATTGTTTAGTGTTTCAATAATGGTGTCTTTTGAGTAGAAGCCTGCCAGGAATGGCGTGCCTATTAGTGCTAGGCTTCCAATTGTTAAGCAGGTTGATGTGATTGGTATAGTGTTTTTGATTCCACCCATTATTCAGATGTCTTGTTCATTTGATAGGCTGTGGATAATGGACCCTGAACATAAGAATAGTATGGCTTTAAAGAAGGTGTGTGTTGAGATATGTATAAATGCTAGTTGTGGTTGATTTAGTCTGATAGTAACTATTATTAGGCCTAGTTGGCTTGAAGTTGAGAATGCTACAATTTTTTTGATGTCATTTTGGGTTAGGGCACAGATGGCTGTAAATAGTGTTGTTATTGCACCTATGCATAGGCATGTTGATAGTGCTATTTTATTATTTTCTAGGATTGGGTGGACTCGAATAGTAGAAAAATTCCGGTTACAGCTATAGTGCTGGAATGTAGTAGGGCTTATACTGGGGTTGGGCCTTCTATTGCTGCTGGAAGTCAGGGGTGTAGTCCAAATTGGGCAGATTTTCCTGTTGCAGCAAGGATTAGACCTAGTGCTGGTACTAGGTGTAGGATGTTAAAGTTGTGTAGTAGGATTTCTTGGATTTGTCAGTTTGAAGTGTTTGAAGTCAGTCATGCGATTGTTAGGATTAGGCCGATGTCTCCAATTCGGTTGTAGATAATGGCCTGTAATGCAGATGAATTTGCGTCTGCTCGGGCGTATCATCAGCCGATTAGTAGGAAAGATATAATTCCTACACCTTCTCACCCAATGAAAAATTGGAATAGGCTATTTGCGGTGATTAGTGTGATTATTGCAATTAGGAAGATTAGTAGGTATTTAAAGAATTTGTTGATATACGGGTCTGAGGCTATGTATCAGGTTGAGAATTCTAGGATAGATCGTGTGACAAATAGTGCAATAGGGGTAAATGTGAGTGAGTATGTGTCTATAATAAAACTGATTTCAATGTTAAAGTTGTTGATTGTTAGTAAGGATATATTAGTTAGTATTGTTTCTGTTCCGTGGTTAATGAATAGTATTATTGGAATGGTGGTAATGATACAGGCTATTTGTACTGCTAGTTTAATGTTATTTGTGTATGATTGGTTGGTTTTTGTTAATATAATTGGTATAGCTAGGGTGGTTAGTGTTGTGGTGGTGTATAGAGTGGTATGCATGTACTTTTACTTGGAATTGCACAGAGATTTTTGGTTCCTAAGACCAATGGATTACTTTTATCCTTTAAAAGTAAGAGGTCTAAGGATTTTAACTTCAGTGGTAAGAATTAGCAGTTCTTGGTGTTCGATACACTTCTTGGTTTGTAAGAAGTTGTAAGCTTCTGTTTTTAGGGCCACAGCCTAATGTTTTTATTAAACATTAGGAGAGGGAGAGAAAGGCCTGCTACCTCCATCGGGCCTGGACTAAATTAAGCGGATGAGCCCTCCCTTTGCCATCAACATCTTCAGAGGGAGAGGAAGGCCTGCTCCCTCCATCGGGCCTGGACTAAGAAAGAAGAGCCCTCCCTCCATGTCATCTGCCTTGGTCCAGGCATCAGAGGGAGAGATTAAGTTTTGGACCTGATCCCCTTCCCCTCCACCATTCCCTTCTCCTTTTGTGTCATGTCTTTTTAGATTGTAAGCCTGAGGGCAGGGAACCGTCTAATTAGTGAGTGGAAGGCAATTGTACTAGTTGATACTAAAAGAACAGGAGCCTCATCAGTAGACTGAAACATATAGGAATAATCATACAGTACTACGTCAACGAAGTGTCAGTATCATGCAGCAGCTTCAAAGCCAAAGTGATGGTTTGTTGTGAAGTGAAATATAGTTTGTCGAATTAGGCAGATAATTAAGAAAGATGAGCCGATGATGACACGTAGTCCGTGGAATCCTGTTGCTACAAAAAAGGTCGTACCATAGACACTGTCAGAGATGGTAAAAGGAGCTTCATAGTACTCTATTGCTTGTAGGGCGGTGAAGTAAAGGCCTAGTAGGATTGTTAAAGAAAGTGCCTGTGTTGCTTCTTTTCTGTTTCCTTCTATGATTGAGTGATGTGCTCAGGTGACTGTAACTCCTGAGGCTAAGAGTACGGCTGTGTTTAATAACAGCACTTCGAATGGATTAAGTGGGTGTACGCCGCTTGGTGGTCATGAGCCCCCTAATTCTGGGGTTGGTGCAAGGCTTGAGTGATAAAATGCTCAGAAGAACCCAATAAAGAAAAATACTTATGATGTGATGAATAGGATTATTCCGTATCGTAGTCCTTTTTGTACTGGATTTGTGTGGTGTCCTTGGAATGTACCTTCTCGTACAATGTCTTGTCATCATTGGTTTATTGTCAGTAGTAAAATTGTTAGGCCGATGTTTATTAAGGTGGTGTTGTTAAAGTGGAATCATACGGCTAGTCCAGATGTTATTAAAAGGGCTGCGATGGCTTCTGTTGGTGGTCATGGGCTTGGGTCTACTATATGATAGGCATGGGCTTGGTGGGTCATTATACATTTTCTTGTAGGTATAGGGTTAGTAGTAGGACGAATATGTAGGCTTGAATTATTGCAACTGCTACTTCTAGTCTGGTTAATAATATGAGGACAATAAAGGCTATTGATGCTGTTAAAGTTATTGATGGCATTAGAACAAAAGCTGCTGTTGAGATTAGTTGAATTAGTAGGTGACCTGCTGTTAAGTTTGCAGTAAGTCGTACTCCTAGGGCTAGGGGTCGGATGAACAGGCTAATTGTTTCGACGATAATTAAGATTGGGATTAAAGGCGTTGGGGTACCTTCTGGTAGTAGGTGTCCTAGAGAAATTGTTGGTTGATTTCGTATTCCAACTAGTACAGTTGCTAATCATATTGGTACTGCGAGTGCTATGTTTATTGATAGTTGGGTTGTTGGGGTGAACGTATAAGGTAATAGGCCTAGTAGGTTTAGTGATATAAGTAGCAGTGTGGGGGCTAGTAAAACTGATGCCCATTTGTGTCTGGATAAATTAATTGGTAGTATTAGTTGTTTTGTGAAGGTCTTAGACGTTTGTAAGGTTGATAGACGGTTTTGAATTAGTCGTTTTGATGACCTTAAAATTAGTAGAGTTGGAGTGATAGTGGCAATTAGGATTAATGGGATACCTATGACTTAGGGGATTGCAAACTGATCGAAAAAGCTTAGTATCGTGGTCAAATTCAGGATGATGGGTGTTTATTTTCTGAGGTAGTCTCTGTTGGTGTGTTTGGATATAACATAGTTAAGGTTTTATTTAAGAATAAAATTATCAGGGCAGTTCAAACTATAATTATAATTTAGAATCATGGGGAGGGGTTTAGATGTGGCATGTCACTGAGGGGGAATATTTCCCCTTCTCTAGTTTAAAAGGCTAGTTCTGATGCTAAGCTTCTTAGTGATGAGGATAATATAAGTGTTGATCAGGTTTCAAAGTGTTTTAGGGGTACGGCTTCTACTACGATTGGTATAAAGCTGTGATTAGATCCACAGATTTCTGAACATTGGCTGTAGAATAAACCTGGGTGGGATGTGATGAATGTTGTTTGATTAAGGCATCCTGGGATTGCATCTGTTTTGATTCCTAGTGCGGGGACTGCTCATGAGTGCAATACATCTTCTGCTGAAATTAGTATTCTGATAGGTGATCCTATTGAGACTACTATTCGATTGTCGACTTCTAAGAGTCCGAATGTTCCTGGTTCCAGGTCTGTGGTTGGTCTTATGTATGAGTCAAATGATAGGTCTTCATAGTCTGTGTATTCATAGCTTCAGTATCATTGATGTCCAAGGGTTTTAATTGTTAGGTGTGGATTGTTGATTTCATCTATTAAATATAGGATTCGTAGTGATGGGAGGGCGATTAGGATAATTGCTGGTAAGATTGTTCAGATTATTTCTACTTCTTGTGCATCTATTGTATTAGTGTGGGTTAGATTGGTGGTTATTATTAGTGTAATTGTGTATAGTACAAGAGCACTAATTAAAAAGACAATTATTAGGGCATGATCGTGGAAGTGTAGTAGTTCTTCTATAATTGGAGAAGCTGCGTCTTGGAAGCCAAGTTGGGAGGGGTGTGCCATTAAGACCTATAGGGATTATTCTATAATTTAGCTCTGACAGGGCTATGTAATGGTTTTACTAAGGTCTTATAGGGAAAGTAATATTATGGTAATGTGGTTGGCTTGAAACCAATATTAGGGGGTTCAATTCCTTTTCTCGTTGTTGTTTGTACGTAGGCGGGTTCTTCATATGTGTGATATGGGGGTGGACATCCGTGAAGTCACTCTAGGTTTGTAGTTGTTAGTTCTAGGGAGAGGATTTCTCGTTTAGCTGTGAAAGATTCTCAAATAATAAATATTATTATGATTACAGCTAGCAGGGAGATAAGTGATCCAATTGATGATACTGTGTTTCATAGAGTATAGGCGTCTGGATAATCTGAGTATCGTCGTGGTATTCCCACTAGCCCTAAAAAATGTTGTGGAAAAAATGTTATGTTTACTCCTAAGAATATTACTCCAAATTGAATTTTAGTTCATGTGTGATGAAGGGCATAGCCTGAAAATAGGGGGAATCAGTGTACAAATCCCCCTATGATGACAAATACAGCTCCTATTGATAGAACATAGTGGAAGTGGGCGACTACATAATAAGTGTCGTGTAGTACAATATCGAGAGATGAATTTGCTATTACAATACCAGTTAAGCCACCCACTGTCAATAGGAAGATGAATCCTAGTGCTCATAGTATGGTGGCATCTCATTAAATTGTTCCTCCGTGAAGGGTTGCTAGTCAGCTAAATACCTTAACTCCTGTTGGAATTGTGATAATTATTGTTGCTGATGTAAAGTATGCTTGTGTGTCAACATCTATCCCTACGGTAAATATGTGGTGGGCTCATACGATAAATCCTAAGAAGCCAATTGATATTATGGCCCACACTATTCCTATGTAATCAAATGGTTCTTTTTTTCCGGCATAGTAGGTTATCATGTGTGAGATTATTCCAAAGCCAGGAAGAATTAGGATGTATAGTTCTGGATGCCCAAAAAATCAAAATAAATGTTGGTAGAGAACAGGGTCTCCTCCACCTGCGGGGTCAAAGAAAGATGTGTTTAAATTTCGGTCTGTGAGTAGTATTGTAATTCCAGCGGCTAAAACAAGGAGTGATAGTAGTAGTAAAACTGCTGTAATTAAAACAGATCACACAAACAAGGGGGTTTGGTATTGAGTTATTGCTGGAGGTTTTATGTTAATGCACGTTGTGATAAAGTTAATAGCTCCTAGAATTGAAGAAACACCTGCAAAATGTAGTGAAAAGATGGTAAGATCAACAGAAGCTCCTGCGTGTGCAAGGTTGCTTGCTAGAGGGGGATAGACGGTTCAGCCGGTGCCGGCACCGGCTTCTGCACCTGAGGAAGCTAGGAGTAAGAGGAATGATGGGGGTAGTAGTCAGAAGCTTATATTATTTATTCGTGGAAAGGCTATGTCTGGTGCTCCAATCTTAAGTGGGACAAGTCAGTTTCCAAATCCACCGATTATGATTGGAATTACCATAAAAAAGATTATAACAAATGCATGTGCTGTAACAACAATATTGTAAATTTGGTCGTCTCCAAGCAGGGCTCCGGGCTGGCTTAATTCTGCTTGAATTAGTAGACTAAGGGCAGTTCCTACTATACCAGCTCAGGCACCAAATACTAAATATAAGGTGCCGATATCTTTGTGATTTGTTGAGAAGAATCAACGATTAATAGACACAGGTAGGGTGGTTGAGAGTTTAGGCGGTAGGCTGTAGTCCTATTTACAGGGGTTTAATTCCTCTTTCTATCAAGTCTCGAGGTGTTTACACATCAAAATGCAAGTTTGAAGTAGGGCCCTAAAATACAAAATAAATTATAAAGTAGCTTCAAAGATGTTATTATTGACTTATTGCTTAGTTACAAACGGTTCCTTAACCTATTAATAACCATACAGCCACTCAGGCAATCTTATCTCCAATACCAAGGCCAAAATCTTCCTTAAAACCACAGGCTTGTTCTGAGCCTCTCTCTCCTAGACTCCCTCAAGCCTATCCAGTCCCTCTCTGGACTCTTCAGACCCTTCCCTGGTCTCCAAACCAACCTAAAATGTTCCCTTGGGAATCCTAAGAGCACACCCTCCCTTTGATATAACTCTTTTCCTCAAAACTATAACCCCCCTTTCACTCTCTGCCAAGGCTCTTTTATAGCCCCACCCAGCCTGCTTCTCATTGGCTGGTCTCATCTTGCTCCTTGATTGGCTGATTGATCAGCCTGTTCACTACACACCTCCCCCCTTTACAGGTGTATTAACACACATGACCAAACGGTTATGTGAGTTAATGAAGATTTTCACACTTACCTGAATCAGTTGTAAATCGTCCTCCAAACGTCCTGCAAAGGTGGCTGAAAGAGAAAAAAAGCCTCTGTGTCTGAAAGCCAGAAAGTGTTCATGAATCGTCATGGAAACAGATTTAGCAGAAGCGATTGTAAGTCAGTCAGAGAAAAAGCAGGGAAAGAGGCCTTTTTTTTCTTTCCCTCTTGACGATGAGTCAGCGTTTATAGAAGTCTGCCTCTTTCCCTGCTTTTTCTCTGACTGATTCACAATCACTTCTGCTAAATCTGTTTCCATGATGATTCAGAAACACTTCCTGGGTTTCAGAGACAGAGGCTTTTTTTCTCTTTCAGCCACCTTTGCAGAACGTTTGGAGGATGATTTAAAACTGATTCACGTAAGTGTGAAAATCTTCAATGCAACATCAGTCACAAAAGATACTTACCATATCACACGATATATAACATCATATGAATCCAAACTCTATACATATACATATCATATATACATTGCCACCTTTTATATAGGTCCAGCACATCTAAATCAAATCAGATTATATTTTCAACATTATAAACATCATTGTCCCTTTTTAGAACTTCTTCTAATAAAATCAGTTCTTTTAATTGTCCATACTGTTCTTTATCAGCTGCAAAACTTTTGTATCCTCTGGCATACAGTCTCTCTCTCTTTCTCTCTCTCTAGCTGTATCACTGGACCCCGGTCTCTGTAAACCTTGAGCTGTCTTTACATCTTCTTCTGCAGACTCTTCCTCTGTAGACTGCCAAGCGTACTTTTTCAAAGTCATCACATCTTCTTCATTGATTTCTATGAATTCAAGTTTCATCCCTGCCATTGGATCTCCTTTCTTTTGATCTGTATCACTCATCTTCCATGCCCAGAATTTTTCCTCCATGTCCCTTTTATTATATGGCTTCAAACCATATGCTAGATTTGGAAGTATAGAAAGTTTGTCTAACTGAGATCTATATACTTGGTTCTCTACTTCTATACACAATAATCCAACAACAAACCCTATCACCATCATTATCATTATTTATTTATTTATTTCTAGCCCGCCCCTCTGAACAGGCAATCGGGGCGGGTTACAACAAAAAGATTAAAATAATATCAGAAAACTGCTGGAAGTATCATCTAGGAACTTCTCATCTTTTCCTGACTTTATTTGTGGCTTAATATTTCTTTGAGTCTTTTTTACTTTGTAAGGAAGGTTTTTCTTTATCTTTGAGGCTTTTCTTTTAGCTATCCTTGCCAAAGGTTTTAAACTCTTAGAACTTTCTTGTTCTGGTCCAATTTTCCTTTCAGACTCATTAGACTTGTTTGTCTCCTTGTCCATGACTGCCTCTTTTTCTTTTTTAGCTACTACTTTTGCTTGCTCATGCAAGTTTTCCTGTCTTTGTTCTGTGTTAAGACTATTTGTTTTTTCTAACATTTCCTGAAGTTTTTTATCTTTAGTGTCTAGCATATTTTCTAGTCTAGCAATCTCTGTGTATAAATCTACAGTTTTTATTTTCTGGTTATCTAACTCCTGTAGACCTTCATTAACCTTTTGAAGCAGATCTTTATTTTCCTGTTTAAAGTTGGCTAGTTGGTTTTGTAACTTTTTATTTTCTTTTACTAAGTTCTCTTTTTCTTTGACTGTCTCATCCAGCAGTTTCTGTAACCAGTTCAGTTTTTCACCAGTATGTTTTGATGAGTTTTTTAGATCAGAAATGATCCTGGTCAAATCTGATATAGTCCTTTCTTTAGAATCTAGACTCTCTTTCAAACTAACAATCTTTTCTGCTTCTTTGTTCTTAAGGTCCTGTAAATTCTGATTTTCTCCCTTCAAAAATTCCAGTTCATGTTTAAGAGTTTTCATGAATTTATCTCTCCTCTTAGATTTTTCTTTAATGGCCAAATTTTTGGATTCTTCTAGCCCCTGAATGTGTCTAACCAGATCATTTCCAATGAGACAATCTGTGGGGATGGAATCATATATGCCAAATCTCCACTGCAATTTATATCCTCGAAATCCTATATTTAGTTTGGCAACTGGCACTGGAAATGCAGGTCCTCCTAACCCTTGTATAGATAAATAATCATTTGGGCACAGATACTGAGGTTGTATCAGGTGTGATTAATGATACAAACTTCTGAACCTGAGTCATGAAAAACCCATATAGAGGTTTCATTTATTTGAGTTAAAAGACCTTTCATTGTGGTCTTTTAACTCAAATGCGTGAGGTGCAGTTGTGATTACTAAACATGTCTTTGGGCAATGTGTTTCACAAGCATCAGTTGGTCTCCCAACTGTTGTTTCCTAGGCAACCAAATCTGTAGTCGAAGGCTTTCATGGCCAGCATCTATAGTTTTTTGTGGAGCTTTTGGGCTATGTGGCCATGTTCTAGAAGAGTTCCTTTCTGATGTTTTGCCAGCATCTGTGGCTGGTATCTTCACAGAATGATAGTCTGGGAAAAGGATTGGAGATATATATCCTGTGTGACCCTTCCTTCCCAGGGTCACACAGGATATATATCTCCAATCCCTTTTCCAGACTATGATTCTCTGAAGATGCCAGCCACAGATGCTGGCGAAACGTCAGAAAGGAACTCTTCTAGAACATGGCCACATAGCCCGAAAGCTCCACAAAAAACTAAGCAACCAAATCTGTATGTTCCCTGTGACAGCCTTCCTTTATTGCTGGCCTGTTTGTACACAATAGGCTGATTTTATATTTGATTTTCTCTCACTATTATATATGTTTGGGCAGTTATATCTGAAGTGCCCTATCTTGCCACATTCATAACATTTCTTGTTACATGCTTCTGAGGGATCTTTCCTCATCCAACTATCTCTTTTATTGATGTTTGGGTCACACTCTCTCAACCCAAGACTTTTCCTAACAGCATCATTTGTCTTTTCCTCTTGCCAAGGTTTAACATTTCTATCACTGTCACGCTTATCTTTTGAAATAGGCCAGTTTTTCGGATTTCTTTTCTGATGTTCCTGAGATTTTGCCTCAGGTCTTGTTATTTTTCGATCATCTTCCCTGACCAATGCTATAGCATCCAGCAGTTTTGCTGCCTCTACCACTGTTTTCGGTTGTCGGTCTTATGCCAGCCATCTATATTCTTGGGGAATAACATTATAAAATTGTTCTAACCCCATCAGACTCTGTAATTCTTCTTTAGTTGTAATTCTGGCACCATCAATCCAGCTTTTCAGTAAATTATCTAGCCTGGCTCCCAATTGACAAAAAGACTCGTTTCCCTCTCTCTTAATTGCCCTAAATCGACGTCTATGATGTTCTGGTGTAAGGCCAAACCTTTGCATCACCATTTCCTTAAATAAATCGTAATTTTGGGCTTCATCTGTCCTTATTTCTGCATAGATTTCTGTGAGACCCCACTAATCTGTGATCTCAAATAGCTCATTCTTTCCTCATCTTTTATTTTACATTCTGTACAAGTTCTTCCAAAGTTAACGAAGAAGGCATCAATGTTGTCCCCTTTATAATATTTGGGAAACCTCTTCATATCAATCTGAGGTACCTATTTACCTCAGGGACCACTTGAGGTAAAGGGATTCCCTGTTCCAAACTCCTCATTCTACTTTGACAATCCATGTCTTTTTCTCTTAAAAGCCTATCAATTCCTGCCAATTCAATATCTTTTTCAATCTCTTTCTCTCTCAAAAGCCTTTCATTTTCTTGTGCTTTTTTTCTTTCTCTCAAAAGCCTTTCATTTTCTTGTGCTTTTTCTTTTAAAATCCTATCATTTTTAATCTTGGCCATTTCTAGTTTGATTTTCCAAATCTCTAAACTTTCTGTAGGTTCAGACACAGCAGTGTCAGCACTAGCCACCATTTCTTCTCTATCCTCCTCTTCCTCCACCATTTCTGGGACTTCTGGGATTTTTACTTTCTTAGGAGGCATGTTGACAGTATTTCCTTACAAATACCCAAAACTTTTACCTCAGGAAATACTTTTATTTTACTTTGCCTCAACAGAGCAATAAGAATTCACTTGGATCTTAAAATCCAATTCGTGATTCCCTACTTTACCAACAACATTTGCCTCAGGAATCACTGTGAATTAACTGTGTCTCCACTAAGTATAGAGATTTTACTTAAATCTCAAGGTCAAACCAGTGATTCCTTACTTTACTCTGGACTATTACCTCAGGAATCACTTTGACTTATCTGTGTCTTCACCAAATATAGAGATCTTATTTAAATCTCAAAGTCAGACCAGTGATTCCTTACTTTACCCAGACTTTTACCTCAGGAATCACTCTTGTCTGCCTGCATTTCTATCTACTAGTCTCCTACAGTTACCCAGTATGTTTACCGCAGAGACTAGTGTTTAAAATAACTGTGGTGTGGTCAGGTTCTAAGTAATCTCTTACCAATTACCCTTTTCTATTACCTCAGAGATTACTCCCCTGACTCAACACCAAATCAACTATGGGTATCTAGTATTTCACTCAGACCCCAAACACTTCAGCACAATCGGAGGGTGGTGGAGTCTCCTTCCTTAGAGGTCTTTAAGCAGAGGCTGGATGGCCATCTGTCGGGGATGCTTTGATTTGGAGTTCCTGCATGGCAGGGGGTTGGCCTGGATGGCCCTTGTGGTCTCTTCCAACTCTATGATTCTATGATTCTATAACTTTTCGGATCCTGACGCTGCCACCAAATTATGTGGTGAACTCCCATTCCCTCAGTTCACCCACAACCTATTCTCCACTGAGGCACTAATATTAGGTAGAATGTTTTAATATTCACACGGAGGCCAAGTAGTATTTTAAAACACTAATAAGATTTATTTTAAAAAATACAAAATAAATTATAAAGTAGCTTCAAAGATGTTATTATTGACTTATTGCTTAGTTACAAACGGTTCCTTAACCTATTAATAACCATACAGCCACTCAGGCAATCTTATCTCCAATGCCAAGGCCAAAATCTTCCTTAAAACCACAGGCTTGTTCTGAGCCTCTCTCTCCTAGACTCCCTCAAGCCTATCCAGTCCCTCTCTGGACTCTTCAGACCCTTCCCTGGTCTCCAAACCAACCTAAAATGTTCCCTCGGGAATCCTAAGAGCACACCCTCCCTTTGATGTAACTCTTTTCCTCAAAACTATAACCCCCCTTTCATTCTCTGCCAAGGCTTTTTTATAGCCCCGCCCAGCCTGCTTCTCATTGGCTGGTCTCATCTTGCTCCGTGATTGGCTGATTGATCGGCCTGTTCACTACAGGCATCTTCAGAGAATGCCTCTCCTTTTTAAGTTGAACTTTCACATCTCTTCTGTAAACTCCGACTCTTTCCTTCTCATCCTCTTCCGTCATCAATCTACAGCTATTCCTAGCCTCCTTCTCTTTCTCTCCTCCTTTTCCAACCCTACTCCACGTACTCTTCTCCTTCATCTATATCTATTTCACATCCTCTCACCTTCTTTTTCATAGTATTTTCTATGGAAAGAGGGAGGCTCCTCAAAAACCTCCTCAAAATGCAGCAGGTTATTTTTGCCTAAGTAGTCTCCTATCAACCCATAGACCAGATTGACCCAGGCTGTATCCGCACTGCAGAAATAGTCTGGTTTGATGCCACTTTCACTGCCGTGGCTCAATGCTTTGAAATTCTGAGGACTGTAGTTTGTTGTGGCACCAGATCTCCGCAGAATTCCATAGCAATGAACCATGGCTATTAAAGTGGAAACAAACTGGATTATTTCTACAGTGCAGATGCACCCCCAGCTACATAAACTGGAAACAGCCTATTTCTGAAGCATATATGTTTTCCACATGTTAATTCTTAACTTGGTTCCATCTCCCTTCCACATCTTTTTTTTTATTTAAAACACGCTATTTGTACCTATACACAAATTTGTATACACATTTCCTCCTAAAATACACTTCGAATATTATTAGAATTTATTTGAATTTTGATTTGACTTGACTTTTTTTTGAGCTGAAAACCAAACAGCAAAGTGAGCAATGCTTATTTTTCAAACAATTCAAGCAAAGTATCCAATTACATTGCCTCTGCAGAAGTAGCTTCTATATGCACAAAGAGGAGAGAGCAATATCAATTTCTTACTATAGCTCCCCTAGAAACATCTACTAGAAACCATGAGAACATGTTCCCAAGTGTTGGGGAATTCTTTGAAACAGGTTTTCAATCCCATAGAGAGATGCAGGGGAAGAGGCTGAAAATCAGATACTTCTCTCTTTCTGGGGTTATTTAGACAGTGAAAATAATCCTGGTACAATGTGGGTTGAATCTGTATTCTTCACATGAATTTTGAATGCATCTGATTCAGTTTGGAAGGGAAATGCCAAACTTTTCAAGTTTTCCTGAAAGATTTCCATGGTCGGCTGTGTGAATAACCCTTGTGGATAGATCCGGGACAAACCGGGATAAAACTCTCCATGTCTTGAACATTGTTCAAATACACCCACATCATCAACTCCAACTTTATTCACAGTCCTGACACATGTGAGCAACAGAACTTGCAGAGATGCACAGAGATGCAGTTCCAATTAAAAATATAGTGTGAACAACAAATCGAGAATGCATGAGTGAGATTATTTGCATGGTCACATTGAAAAACAAAACATGTGAATAACCCCACCCCCTCTCTCTTTCTTTCTCTTTAATATCCCAGCTTTCTTCCCAACTGCTCCCAGATTATGGAATGGCCTGCTGGAGGAGATTCGTCACATTATCACTGTTAAGATGTTAAGCTGTTAAAACGGATCTCTTCTGTCAGGCCTTCCCTGAATAAATACCCGGCCACCAAAAAAGCCTAATTTGTTTACCCCTAATTCTGCTGTTGCTATTGTTTATCTGTTTTGTCTATTATTTTAAGTTATGTTTTAAACTGTAAGTTGTTTAATTGTATTTTGGAATGGTGGGATTGTGGGATATGGGGATGTATGTTTTAATCTTGTAAACTGCCCCGGTTGTATTGCACAGAGGGGCAGTATAAAAATATATCATCATCATCGTCGTCGTCGTCGTCATCATCATCATTTCTCCCAACCTTTCTCCTAGGTGACTTACAACAAATCATAGAATCATAGAATCATAGAATCATTGAGTTGGAAGAGACCACAAGGGCCATCTAGTCCAACCCCCTGCCATGCAGGACGTCCAAATCAAAGCATCCCTGACAGATGGCCATCCAGCCTCTGCTTAAAGACCTCCAAGGAAGGAGACTCCACTACGCTCCGAGGGAGTGTGTTCCACTGTCGAACAGCCCCTACTGTCAGGAAGTTCATCCTAATGTTGAGGTGGAATCTCTTTTCCTGCAATTTATATCCATTGTTCCGCGTCCTAGTCTCTGCAGCAGCAGAAAACAAGCTTGCTCCCTCCTCAACATGACATCCCTTCAAATATTTAAACAGGGCTATCATATCACCTCTTAACCTTCTCTTCTCCAGGCTGAACATCCCCTGTTCCCTAAGGCGTTCTTCATAGGGCATGGTTTCCAGACCCTTCACCATCTTAGTTGCCCTCCTTTGGACCCGCTCCAGTTTCTCCACATCCTTTTTGAATTGTGGTGCCCAGAACTGGACACAGTATTCCAGGTGGGGCCTGACCAAAGCAGAATAGAGTGGCACCATTACTTCCCTTGATCTAGACACTATACTTCTATTGATGCAGCCCAAAATCGCATTGGCCTTTTTAGCTGCTGCATCGCACTGTTGACTCATGTTCAGCCTATGGTCTACTTGGACTCCTAGATCCCTTTCACATGTGGTCTCATTCAGCCAGGTGTCCCCCATTTTATATCTGTGCATTTCATTTTTCCTCCCTAAGTGCAGAACCTTACATTTCTCTGTGTTGAATTTCATCTTGTTAGCATTGGCCCAGCTTTCTAGTATATTCAGGTCATTTTGAATTTTGATCCTGTCCTCTGGGGTATTAGCTACTCCTCCTAGTTTAGTGTCATCTGCAAATTTGATAAGTATGCCCCCAATTCTGTCATCCAAATCATTAATAAAGATGTTGAACAGCACTGGGCCCAGGACAGAACCCTGTGGGACCCCACTGGTCACTTCTCTCCAGGATGAAAAGGAGCCATTGTTGAGCACCCTTTGAGTTCGGCCACTCAACCAATTACAAATCCATGTAACAGTTAACTTGTCTATCCCACATTTTGCAAGCTTGTTTGCAAGAATGTCATGGGGAACCTTGTCAAATGCCTTACTGAAATCGAGGTAAACTATATCCACAGCATTCCCTTCATCTACCAAGCTGGTAATTTTATCAAAAAAAGAGATCAGGTTCGTTTGGCATGACTTCTTTTTCTGAAACCCATGTTGGCTTTTTGTGATTATGGCATTGGCTTCTAAATGTTCACAGACTCTCTGCTTAATGATCTGCTCTAGAATCTTTCCTGGTATTGATGTCAGACTAACTGGACGATAATTGTTGGGATCCTCTTTTTTTCCCTTTTTGAAGATGGGGACAACGTTTGCCCTCCTCCAGTCAGCTGGGACTTCTCCTGTTCTCCAGGAGTTCTCAAAGATTATTGCCAATGGCTCCGATATTACCTTTGCCAGTTCTTTTAATACCCTTGGATGTAGTTCATCTGGTCCTGGAGATTTGTATTCATTTAGATTAACCAGGTATTCCTGTACTGTCTCTTTACTTATTCTGTGCTCAAATTCCCCCACTCTGTCCCCTTCTTCACTGTCCTCAGGTTGAGCACCTTTTGCCTTTTCTGAGAAGACTGAAGCAAAGAAGGTGTTGAGTAATTCTGCCTTTTCTCTGTTCCCTGTTAGTATTTTGCCATCTTCTGCACGCAGTGGTCCTACCATTTCCTTCTTCTTCCTTTTGCTGCGGACATATCCAAAAAAGCCCTTTTTATTGTTCTTAACCTCTCTAGCAAGCCTGAGTTCATTTTGCGCTTTAGCTTTTCTGACTTTATCCCTACATGTGCTGGCTATTTGTTTGAATTCCTCTTTGGTGATTTCCCCATTTTTCCATTTTTTATACATGTTCCGTTTAAAACTTAGCTCAGTTGTAAGTTCCTTAGTCATCCATACCGGTTTCTTGAGACATCTCCCATTTTTCTTCCTCATTGGAACTGTCTGAAATTGTGCTTTCAGTATCTCCCTTTTGAGGAACTCCCATCCATCTTGAACTCCCTTCTCTTTTAGTATTCTTGACCATGGGCTCACCCCCAGTATTTCTCTAAGTTTATTGAAATCAGCTCTCCTAAAGTCTAGAATTCGTGTCTGACTATGCCTAGCTTCATCTTTCCACTGTATAGCAAACTCCAGGAGGACATGGTCACTTCCACCTAAGGATCCCACCACTTGCACCCCATCAACTAGGTCTTCCCTGTTGGTTAAGATAAGATCTAAGATGGCTGATCCCCTTGTTGCTTCTTCCACCTTTTGGACAATGAAATTGTCTTCCAGGCAAGTGAGGAATTTGCTAGACCTTGAGGATTTGGCTGAATTTGACTTCCAGCAAATATCAGGATAGTTGAAGTCCCCCATCATTACTACATCTCTCCTTTCTGAGTGTGTGCTCATCTGTTCTAGAAAGGTATCATCCAATTCCTCTGCCTGAGTTGGGGGTCTGTAGTAGACTCCCACAGTAACATCCCTGTTATTTCCCTCTCCTTTAATTTTTATCCAGATGCTCTCCACCTGACTTCCAGTATTGACTTCCTCGATCTCTTCACTGGTGTAAATATCCCTGACATATAATGCTATTCCTCCTCCTTTCCTGTTTGGCCTGTTTCTCTTAAAAAGGTTATATCCCTCTATTTCTACATTCCAATCATGAGACTCATCCCACCCGGTTTCAGTGATGCCTATTATATCATATTTCCCTTGTTGTGCTAGGAGTTCAAGTTCATCCTGCTTATTTCCCATACTTTGTGCATTAGTGTAGAGACATCTAAGACCATGTGTCCTTTTTACTTGCTGCTTTTGCATGGTTTTTTGCCTCCTACTCTTGGGTCCTTTCACTGTTTGTCTTGTTCCCTCTATGCCACTTTGACTATTCTCTCCATCCCTTTTGCCTTCCAGAATGCTGTCTCCCTCCCCCACATAACTCAGTTTAAAGCCCTCCTGATCAGGTTCTTCAGACTGTTGGCAAAAATGTTTTTGCCAACTGGCGTGAGATGAAGCCCATCCCTTGCCAGAAGTCCCTCCTCATGGAACCGCAGCCCATGATCCAAGAATCCAAACTGTTCCTGGCGGCACCATCTACGGAGCCAGTTATTTACCTCTGCTATTTTCCTCTCCCTTCCTGGACCATGCCCTTCCACCGGGAGTAGAGATGAGATGACAACCTGTGCATCCATCTCTTTCAGCTTCCTTCCCAGAGCCTCATAATCCCTTTTGATATTCTGAAGGCTGTGCCTTGCAGTATCATTGGTTCCCACATGAATCAAAAGAAGGGGGTAACGGTCAGTAGGCTTGACAAGTCTTGTCAGCCTCTCTGTCACATGATGGATCTTTGCCCCAGGGAGACAACACACCTCCCGAGACATCTTGTCAGGCCCACAAACCACTGCCTCTCCAAGCCTTGTGTAGTTTAAGAGGTTTGGCTTCTCCCAGCAGTTGCTCCCAGTAATGCAATGGGCTCAAGAGTAAATTAGATTAGATCTCACCCAAGCACATGGACTAAAGCCCCCTCCTCCTCCTCCTCCTCCTTCTCCTTTCTTAAAGGAAAATGCAGCCTCTCCAAGCCTTGTGTAGTTTAAGAGGTTTGGCTTCTCCCAGCAGTTGCTCCCAGTAATGCAATGGGCTCAAGAGTAAATTAGATTAGATCTCACCCAAGCACATGGACTAAAGCCCCCTCCTCCTCCTCCTCCTCCTCCTCCTCCTCCTTCTCCTTTCTTAAAGGAAAATGCAGCCTCTCCAAGCCTTGTGTAGTTTAAGAGGTTTGGGTTCTCCCAGCAGTTGCTCCCAGTAATGCAATGGGCTCAAGAGTAAATTAGATTAGATCTCACCCAAGCACATGGACTAAAGCCCCCTCCTCCTCCTTCTCCTTTCTTAAAGGAAAATGCAGCCTCTCCAAGCCTTGTGTAGTTTAAGAGGTTTGGCTTCTCCCAGCAGTTGCTCCCAGTAATGCAATGGGCTCAAGAGTAAATTAGATTAGATCTCACCCAAGCACATGGACTAAAGCCCCCTCCTCCGCCTCCTCCTCCTTCTCCTTTCTTAAAGGAAAATGCAGCCTCTCCAAGCCTTGTGTAGTTTAAGAGGTTTGGCTTCTCCCAGCAGTTGCTCCCAGTAATGCAATGGGCTCAAGAGTAAATTAGATTAGATCTCACCCAAGCACATGGACTAAAGCCCCCTCCTCCTCCTCCTCCTCCTCCTTCTCCTTTCTTAAAGGAAAATGCAGCCTCTCCAAGCCTTGTGTAGTTTAAGAGGTATGGCTTCTCCCAGCAGTTGCTCCCAGTAATGCAATGGGCTCAAGAGTAAATTAGATTAGATCTCACCCAAGCACATGGACTAAAGCCCCCTCCTCCTCCTCCTCCTCCGTCTCCTTTCTTAAAGGAAAATGCAGCCTCTCCAAGCCTTGTGTAGTTTAAGAGGTTTGGCTTCTCCCAGCAGTTGCTCCCAGTAATGCAATGGGCTCAAGAGTAAATTAGATTAGATCTCACCCAAGCACATGGACTAAAGCCCCCTCCTCCTCCTCCTCCTCCTTCTCCTTTCTTAAAGGAAAATGCAGCCTCTCCAAGCCTTGTGTAGTTTAAGAGGTTTGGCTTCTCCCAGCAGTTGCTCCCAGTAATGCAATGGGCTCAAGAGTAAATTAGATTAGATCTCACCCAAGCACATGGACTAAAGCCCCCAACAAAGTTAAAAACCAAATACCATTAAAAGTCTGTTAATACGAAAGTTGTTTTTTAAAATAGCCATTGTATTAAAATACAGGTGAAAGATATAGGGAAGGAATCCAGATTAGGAATATGGTACGAAAGGGTAATGTAACCCTTTAGTCCAGAGATGATTCACTTGTGTTAATGGCTCACACATTTTCTGAAACAGGTAAAGATCAGACTTTCCCCAGACTGTGGGGAAAGTCTGATCTGAATTGGTCTCCTCTGCAGCTTCTTTATGGAACAAAAATACAAATTGGAGAAGTCCACGTAACATACAGTTTGGACCAATTTGTAGGGATTTGGGCTTCCTTACTTTAGTGGCACATGCACTCCAGTACTTTCAGGTTCTGAGCTGACTTTGCCTACCCAGGGAACACTAGATTCTCCCGGGGAGGAAAAAGTATCAGAGGACTTCCAGTTCCATTGCATCCTGCTTGAGCAACAAGGTCTTCCTGAGCTTTCACTTGTCTCTATATAGCAGGGGCAGAGAACTTGGTTCAAACCCTGGTCTCTGGAGCCATAGTCCAAAGTTCAAACCACTACACCATGCTAGCCAAGCATGTCCACCATGACATGAATGCAAAACTAACTGGTGTTCAGATACATACTGGCTCTGAAATATCCTCTGATCAGCAACTATGGATGGCTTTATTTCTTTGTTCTGCAGTTTTTGCTTACTCCTTGGATTTTGCCTCCTGGTTTGTCCTTCGGCCTTGACTTTCAGTTTCATTTCTGGGATTTGTCCATGTCTCCTGGGTCACCACAAGCAACTGTGTTACACACCAGTCTTGGTAGAATACTTTAGCCCAGAAGGGTTCCTGTTATTTATTTGTCACCTACCCCATGCAAGAGCAGAGAATACAAAGAGTTTGATATCACTAATAAAGCTAGTACCATGGACCTGTCTGATGACCATTGTATTCATGTTAAGGACTAATTCTTTGTAACTCAGTCAAAAATTGATCTGTTCTGTTCTGTTCATAGGACCGAAGACATTTTATAATGCAGATTACAAAAAAAAAAAAAAAAAAACCAAAAAAAAAAAAACAGTCATTATATTAAAGAACAGTAAAACTCCACTGCTCTGAAAGTACCTTTAAAGCACTGAGAACATAAAGAGACATGTACAACATCCCTGGCCATTCAACACACAATGTATTTGGAAATTATTCATGCACGCCTATTAGTCGTCTTTTCACAACAGGGCTAAATCATGCATGAAAATTGTTGTATCAAAGTAGTAAAATAGAATAGCTGTGCAATGGGAAGGAAGGAAGAAGGAAGGAAGGAAGGAAGGAAGGAAGGATTATAGCTGCTGAACAGATGGAGAGAGATGGCCTACTTGGTTCTGAACTGGTTTTAAAATAATAGACCTTAGAAAAAGTGGAAGGTTGTGGTTCTGATGTCAGTGGGGTGGTGAATCTGTTCTGAATGTTAGTCTAAATTTTAAAGAACATATCCAAAGTGCAGAATTATTTTAGGGATCTGGTTCAGCACTTTGAATAGGTCTTTTAGTTCAAACTGAAACTCTGAGTGGATTCACCATCTCACTCACATTGGAACTACCAGCCTCCATTGGAAACGTATAGTTCTCTCTAGCTCTCTTTTTTCATTGCTGATATTGAAATCATGAAATAGTGTCTTGGAGCTGGGAAACAGGCAGGTGAAGGGGGATGGACAGCCTCCAGAATTGTTTTCATTCTGGGTTAGGAACAATGAAATTATATGGCTGTCTCCTGCTGGGAATCTAATAGCCAGGTAACCACATGAAGCCTCTACTGGCCAGCAAGCCCTTAAACTCTTTCCCTTTCCTCCTCCTCTTTGGGTAGGCCAACTGCTGATTCAATAAAATCTCCAGTGGAGACAGGCCATTGTGATTATTGACTGGCGTCCTCTGAATAATTACTGTTTGGCATGACTTCCATAGGTTTGCCCCCCCCCCCCCCAATACAAATGAACATACTCAGAGATGGATCAGTACCCCCATCCCGTCCCCACCCTGGTTGAAGCTTATCACATTTTTGTTTAGCTTTCCTCTTGCTGTGCTGGTTTATTACAATGGAAACGAGCATTTGACAAAGTAATAAAGCCTTCGTGACCAGAAAATGAGAATGTTACACCCTTCCACGGTGCAATGGGAGGAGTGGCAAAGTGGAGTCAGTAAAACTGTGTAAATGTAGAGGACTGTGTGGCTTTCCATTGGAAACAGAAAGGATAAAAGGGACTAACCATACCAAAAAATCAGTGGAGGCTGGTTTCTCCAATAGAAATAGGGCTATTCAAGGGGCCAAACCCTATACCTTCCCAATAGGCTCAGTACTCTGGATATCTTTTTTTAAAGTTCTGACTAAAACCTAGAGCAGATTCACTACCTCACTGACATGGCCCTGTTCCCCCCTAGATGAAGATATTTCTCTCACCTCAAATCAGATTGAGATATTTGTCTCGACTCTAATCTACCTCTAATTTTAGAAAATCTGTATTTTAAAATTTTAATTCATCTTGTTGTTTAATCTCTATTTTATTGTTCTTCAGCTCTTGTTTTTATGATTGGGAAGAAGGTTAGGATATGGGACTGTTTGTAACTGCAAATTTTTATCCTTATGATATTTTATAGTTCTATTTCTGTTGTAAACTATAATCTTGATTCCTTCGAGAAAAGGCAGAATATAAATAATTATTATTATTATTATTATTATTATTATTATTATTGGAGCCATGTGTCCTTGAATCTTCTCATCTCCAACATAAACCTATTCAAGCTTTGCATCTGTCCATCCATATAAGTAGTTGATTTTCCCACCCCTCACCATCCTGGTCATGTGTGTGTGTGTGTGTGTTATTGTGATGGCTAGGTTTCCATAGACATCACAACAAGTCTGGGGCCAGGAATGAGACATTAGTCCAAAGAAAAGCTTGTTTCTTGTCTTCAGCTCTTCAGCTTGGACTATTCAGGTAGCACAAGTAGTGATGTAAAGAATATTCTCCAAAATTCGAAAAACTGAAGAAATATCTGTTATTCGAAGATTTCGTAAGCTTGTTAAAGAGAAGAAATTATTAGCATTTCTCGAACAATGAGAAGAATTTTGGTTTTTAATAATTTCCAAATGAAGGGAAGGGAAGGGACCTCAGCTAAACTATTCATTGGTCAAAAGCTCATACTGGCTTTTACCAAAGGCTTAATTATTTCCTTTGTTAGGCTAATAAATCCTCCCCCCCCCCCTTTGCCCATAGCTTTGCTTTTAAAAAACAAATGACAACAAAAGGAGAGAGCATTTGTGTGTAGGTGGTGACCATCCAAATTCTCACAGAAGAGAAAGAGGGGGTGGGGTGAAATCCAACTCCCTTCTTGGAAACATCACACTCTCTCATTCATGATTATTCTGAACTCTCTTTGTCCTTGCCAAAAATTTAAAAATAAAAATAAAAATACATGATAGGTTTTGCTTTAGCATCACTCATAGATATGAATTCTCCTTGCCAAAAAGGTTTAAAGAACATTCCTCTGTTTGAAAAAAAAAGAATCCACACTCAACTGCCTTCAAATGGAGCTGAGACAGTGTGACCCTCACAGAAGAGAAGGGGTGGGGTGGGGTGGGGTGGCAATAATAATAATAATGTGTGACAGGTTTGCCTTACCATCACCGTGAGAGAGATGCAGAGAGAGAGTTGGCCATGTTCATCTCAGGCTGAGAGAGTGTGACCTTCACAAAAGAGAAGAAGGGGTGGGGTGGGGTGGGGTGGGGTGCAATGGCAGGAATTCTGTCATTGGAAGGGATTCACAAAGGTCATCTTGTCCAAGCCTCTTTCTACCAAGAAGGAATACCTAGGTCCTAGGATTACAGGACTGGAGTTGAAGCTGAGAGCATGTGACTTGTCATAATTCTCTACCACCAAAGCAGGACAAAATGTAGGGGAAAAAATGTAGGCCAAAATGTAGCTCAAAATGCAGGACAAAATTTACCCCAAAATGTAGGACCTCTGAGACTAAATGCATCTGAGGAAGTGCGACAGGAGGCAGCGGTGAAGGAGAAGCAAGGTTTGATCCTTTCTTTGGGCTTAAAAAACCCCACTGGGCTTGTCACACTCTCTCAGCCTTAAGGGAAGGTGAAGGCAAATCCCCTATGAACACATCTTCTGAGAAAACCTTAGACCAAGTCACACACTCTCAGCCTCAGAATAAGGCAAAGGCACACCCTATCTGAACAAACCTTAAAAAAAACAACCCTTGGGCAAGTCACATTCTCTCAGCCTCAGAAGATGGCAAAGTCAAACCCTCTCTGAACAAACCTCCCAAGAAAACCTCTTGAAGGCGCACACACACATACACTCACACCAAAGGAAAACTCTCTGAACAAACCAAGAAAACCCATTAGGCAAGTAGGTTACACACTCTCAGCCTCAAGGAAAGGCTGGGAAAGGCAAACTCTCTGAACACACCAGGACATTTTGAAATTCCTCCTGGGCAGATATGTAGCACGTGTCCACCTGGATAAAGAATGATGTCTGGCCACCCAGATAAAATGGAGGACGTTAAACCTTGAGCTCTGGGCCCCACGACAAACTCCAACTCCCAGAATTCCATAGCCGTGAGCCAGAAAAAAAGTTCAGCTATGAGCTCAATGCCCCACAACAAACTCAAGCTCCCAGAATTCCATAGCCTTGAGTCAGAAAAAGAAGCTTTGAGCTCTGGGCCCCACAATAAACTCCAACTCCCAGAATTCCATAGCCTTGAGCCAGAAAAAGAGTTCAGCCTTGAACTCTGAGCTCCACGATATACTCCAGCTTCCAGAATTCCATAGCCATGTATTCTGAATAGGGTTGGACTTGATGGTCTTTGAGGATCCCCCCAACTCTATCATTCCTTGTTGGGGCTTCAATCAAGGTTTATTTGTGTCCTTTCAACCCCTGCTAAGCCTCCTTTTGACATGGTGAGTTTGAAATGCAAATTAAATTAGTACCAACACATGTAATTAGCGAATACTTGTCTTTTATTGTCATTCGGGAAATCTGTGGAAAATAATTCTCTAGCTGCAGACAGGGAGAGAAGAATAACCTTTTGAAAGTGGGATTTTTGAGACAAATATTTTTTTAAAAAAATTCTCATGAAGTTCTCAATGGACGAGAAGAAAAACAATGGTTTGTCAAATCACTAAGCACAAGCATGGAGAACTTTGCGTCTTCCAAATGCTTTGGACATCAGCTCCCATCAGCAGCTCTATCCAATATATCAAGGGTTTGTGAGAAGTGAGGTCCCCAAAATGTCCATAGCCAACAGGTCTTCCCTTTAATTAGGGTGCTTCCCTTGCATTTGTGCTTTCCTTTCTGCTCCACTATTATACAATCCCAGCAAAAAAAGTACAATGATGTCTGGCTGTTTAACTGCCCTCCCCAAAAAGACCAACGAGTGAAACCAGTATCAACAAGTGCCTGCATTTTATTGATAAATCCCAATGTGTTTCCCAAGAAAAGCCTTTTTTTCTGGGGACAGATTCATAGATATAAAATCATCTCCTAGATATGGGGTGAGTGGGCCTTGATCAAAATTAGCAGGTGGGCAAAGGATGGAAGTGTTAAATCTTTGCAAAATCCTGGCTGGAGAGATCTGGCATACCTTTTCAAACTGTTTAAAAACCTCCAAAGAAGAAGACTTTACCACTCTCTGAGACAGCTTCTTCCACTGTCAAACAACTCTCACCATCAGGAGGTTCTTCCTAAGGTTTAGGGAAAATCTCTTTTTCTGTAGCTTGAATCCACTGTTCTGTGTCCTAGTCTTTGGAGCAGCAGAAAACAAGTTCGATCCATCCTCAGTATGACATCCTGTTGTAGCCTCAAATCTGGCAATGAACTTGCTACTGCACTGAACCTAATATTTAGTAAAACTTTCCTGGATTCATCTGTGCAGTCCGTTCTTTGAGTTAGGTAGAGACAGAGCATCACAGATTTCTAACACTGCCTCAAACTAGAATGCTGGTTTGTCGTGAATAAAAATATCTAAGTACAGAAGTGATATCTAAGTACAGAAGGAAATGTTTTCTGAGAAAGATGAGGAAGATTTTACAGCAGATACTGCCCTGTATCCTCTTCTGATTCTCTTGTTTGCTGCTACTCTGCAACAGTTTTACTGCTACACAGGTGGGCTGCTTGAGATACAAAAATGTTGCCATCAACAAGAGATAGACAAAATAATCTTCTTAAGCGAAAGGGCATGTTTTGATATCCAAAATGCCCTGCTTTGCTCCACAGGATAAGGAAGAATTCATTCCAACAGCTGCCTTGGCTGACATAAATATAAAGATGATTAGTGACTATTTTGTCCAATATCAGAGATTCCTTCCCAAGCAAAAACTAGCCATGTTTGTTCTTCTTGTTAATTGCCTTCAAGTCAACTTTGACTTAAGGTGACCCCATGGATGTGAGAGCCAGCATGGTGTACACTTGTCCCTGCACATTCTCTGGGGTTAGGGGCACAGGACCCCCGTGAATATGGAAAAACCACAAATAACAAAAACACTATGTTGTTACCTGACAGAACAATTCTCTAGGAATCTCTAGGTCCTCCAGTGCAACTCTGTGGTCAGCATCTGCCAGACGTTGACCATAGAATTGAGCTGGAGGAGCTACAAAGGCCTAGTGGAGTGTTCTCTATAGGAATCTCTAGGTCCTTCAGTGTGACCTTTGGTTAAAGTTGACCACAGAGTTGCACTGGAGGATCTAGAAATTCCTAGAGAGAACATATTAATAAAATTCGTGAATAATCAAATCTGCAAAAATCAAAGTCGCAAATGTGGAGGGTCGAATGTAGTCATTTGAGCACTGGACTATGACTCTGGAGACCAGGGTTTGAATTCAGGCTCGGATATGGAAGCCCACTGGGTAACCTTGGACAAGTCATACTCTCTCAGCCACAGAGAATGACAATGGCCTCTGAAGAAACTTGCCAAGATAGAGTCACTATAAGTCAGAAATGACTTAAAGGCACACAACAACAACGGATGTGAAACTTCCAAGTCACCCTGTTATCAAGAGTCCTACTCATGTCAGGCAGAGTCAGGGCCACTGTGGCTTCCTTGACTGAGTCTATCCATCTGGAATGCAACCTTCCTCTTCTCCCACTGTATTTTACTTTCTAGTGAGCCATGCTTTCTCATGATAAAGCCAAAGTATGACAATCTCAGTTTAGTCATCTTCTCTTCAAGGAAGAATTTAGGCTTGATGAACCTATACATTTGCCTTTTTGGCACTACCAACCATGGCAGTACCTTTCTGTGGTGGTAGGACTGCATGCTCCTGTGAGGCACAAGGATATGTTGATGGTAGTACTATTGTACTGATGGTAGGATCTTCTATATCGGACAGACTTTTGTCAAGGAGCCAAACTAAATGTACCAAACAGCTATTAGGCAACAGAAGTGGTAGCATTTGTTAGTACTGCACAAAAGAAGGCACTGGAAAACCAGTTCTGAATGTCTTTTACCATTAAAATCCTGTGGTATAGCAATTCAAAATGATGCCATGTCATAAGGAGAGACAAAATCCCACTGACATCCATGTGTAGCTGCATCAGCAACCACATTCAGCAGACAGTAGGGAGCTAGATTTATGTACAAGCTATATAAACTACACTTTAGGGCATCATTGGGAATTCTGAAGTCCTGGTCTGCATGACCCAGGCCTTTTTCTTCTCTTGGATCCGAATATACAGTTGGCCCTCCTTATCCACAGATTTTTTATCCACGGATTTGAGCATACACGGCTTGAAAATATTCCCCAAAAGTATAAATTCCAAATAGCAAGCCTTGATTTCCCATTTTATATATGGGACACCATTTTCTTGTGCCATTATATTTAATGAGACTTGAGCACACACGGATTTTGTTATCCACAGAGGGTCCTGGAACCAAAACCTAGCGGATAAGAATGGCCACTGTAGAGCCACTGTAGAGTCCATCCCACCCATCTCCACCACTGCCAAAAGAAACTGTGAAAAAATGGTGTTTCTGCTCCTAGAAGCTTCCAGAAGAGCCTTAAAACACTTGATATTACCTTAATGGGGTGCAAGGATGAAGCTGAAGCCAATAATAGGCAGTGGTGATTGGTGGCTCCTATGTCAGTGGGGTGGTGAATCTACTCTGTGTTTTAGTCCAAACTGTAAAGGGGTTATCTGAGATGATGAATCCTATTCCCAACATTGGCTTAGTGCCTGGGACAACACAGTGAACATTTCAACGAAAACCTAGAGGAGATTCACCACTGTACTGACATGGAAGCCACCAGCTATCATTGAAAAATGTTGACATCCAAGATCCAAATCTAATTGCTAATCTGAACTGGAGTAGACCCAGTGAATCAATATGATTTATGTAGCTGTTTATTTCAAATTTAGCAATTGAGTCAATGAGTTAGAAATTAGATTAGGCACTCAAAAAGTAACTGCCAAATTCAAGTTCTCCTCCCAGACAAGCCAATAAGGTTCTCTGTGTGAAATGGGGAGAGGACCATCTTGTCCATCACATCAGTATTGGCTAGTGGTATCCATGTGAGTAGGAGGTTCAATCTTTTACATAGTTCCTTTGAAATCGATACTAAAATCTGGAGTAAATTCTCTCCCCTGCTGACATTGAAGCCTCCAGCCACTGCTGCTTCAGACCAAAAATTGTCTCTGATAGCCAAATGCTGGCTCCTAGTTCATACTATATCTTTATAGACATTTGATACCACTTTAACTTTTATGGTTCCATCCTATGTAATTGTGGGATTTGTAGTTTTGGTGAGAGACTCTGAATTCTGAACCCTCTGTTACAGACCTAACATTCTTCCCTGAATGAGAGCACTACAGAGAGTTTGAAGAACTTTGCCAAACTAAAAGTCCCAAAATTCCATGGGATCGAGGCATATCAGTGTCGGGGTGTAATGTATATGAACTCAACTATCACTTTCAAGTTGTGCTTGTGAGTTTTGGGGGCACCTCCCTGTTCACTGAAAAGAGAATGCTGAGCTAGACAGACCCTCCACCATCAAAATTAGACCTATGAGCCCACCATCACATTTACTCGAGTTACTAATAACTCTCCTCTGCAAGAACCTGAAACCCATAGTCGAAAAACTATCAGGTCTTGGAAAATCCATGTTTTTTAACTGCTGAATTTTTAAAAAAATCTTATTTTCTAATTTCTGCTTAAATCATCCAAGATAGCTGTTATATAAGCACTTTATTCTCCGGTTCTTGTTTGCTCCCCCCCTTCAAATGACAACAAAGCAGACCCAGATATCATCTCCTGATATTCAGTTTTGCTTATTAGAAAACAGGGCCTGATTGGTCTCCTGCATTTTCATCCCTGAAAATTGTCTGTTCTCTTTTCTTTCACCCTAAGTGGTCCCTGGGAACAAAGGGTTTCCATTCCGCTACTATAGCAATGTTTTATGTACTTCAAGTTGCTGAGCAACCATGTGTGTGCCACCCACAGGTATTTGCCTTAAGATGGTCTGAGAAACAAAAACAGGGCCAAAGTCAGAGAAGGAGCAACCGCAGAATGCAAAACCTTTTCCCCTGAGATGCTGTTAACATGAGCATGTTTCCTGCCCATTGGATGTTCCAAGTGTACATGCCTCTTACATCTAGAAGCACAGCTATTCACCTGTACTTATTTAGATTTTTTCCCCTTTCCCTCCTCTCTTTTTTAAAAACATCTAATTCCAGTCCTGAATATCTGGGATCTGCCTAGAAAAGACTAATGTCAGAACCCACTGTGTGGAAGTGTTATATCTCACACAGAGAGTACATACTTTGCACGCCACATGCCCCAGTTTTAATCTCCAGAAACTGAAAGAAAGACTCTGAGAGACCCTTGTCTGAAACCCTGCTGCAACCTCATGCTCTTGAGTATGTTGGCATTATGGCTCCCTTGAACTTCCAGCCAGAGTGGTAAGACTTCTAATCTAACACAAATGGAGGGTACCAGTTTTCCTACCTTGCTATATATACCAAGATAGGAAACCACAAGGCTTGGAGCAGATTCCAGGTCTCCAGAGATCCCAGTCAAGCCTTCTGGAGTTCCTGGAAGGCCATGGCCTCTTCTCAGGAGACTGTCATCTGCTGGTTTCCCAGATTTTATAAAGGGGTTCCCTCCATTCGAAAAGACTTAAATGCTATTCCCAAGGCGCAGGTAGTAGCAGTGAGAACTTTTAAGTTAAAATATTATCTGTCATCCTTTTGGAAAGTCCTAAACTGACTTACAATTGTGTAAAGTTGAATTGTGCCATTGTGCTAAATTTCTGTCCTCAGGCAGGAGTAGAAACATAGCTCCACCACTGGGACCATTGCACAAGCAGAGCCAGCAGCGTGGCCATTGTGCAACATGTTCTGATGCATAATGCATAATGTATCCCAATGCCCAATGCAGTGGAAACCCCTGTCGTACAACAGGGCATTTTGTGTGGTGCCCCATTATGCAGTGTTGTAATAATAATAATAATAATAATTATTATTATTATTATTATTATTATTATTTAAATATATTTTTATTAGAAATACAAATACATAGATAAAAAAAATACATAAGTAACAATTAAGGCAATAAGGCATTAGTGTGAGGGCAACAACAAAAATTTTCAGGAGTTCACCCTTATCTTCCATATCTAATAGATATCAGTACTTTATAAGCAGGAGGTTAACATGTGTGCCAAAAAAGATTACTGATATAGAAACTAAAATTATTGACTAATAGTATCTGCATTTTATTAGTAATCTAATTTGACAATCTAGATATTTATTTCTTCTCCTTTCTCTTTTAAATAAGCAAGTAATGGGTTCCAAATATTTATTTATACCCCGCCCCTTTGAGATCAGTCAACGCGGTTTACACAATAAAATGGCATTACATCAATAAAACAGATTGCATCCCTCCCCCCCCCGTAAAAAGATGGGGGCGACAACAGAAAAATCCCTCTGGGAGGTAGCCAAAAGCCTAGATCTTTGAGGCTGTAGCAAATTTCTCCCAGAGGACCAGAGAGTATGGGGAGGATTATTATGGAGGAGGCGGTCCCTGAGATAGCTTGGACCCAAGCCATTTAGGGCTTTAAAGGTGATAACCAACACCATGTACTGGGCCGGGAAACTGACAGGCAGGGACCTTAGTATGTTCCTGACAGTAATCTGGCCGCCATGTTCTGTACTAGCTGTAGTTTCCGAACCAAGCATGAGGGTAGCCCCATGTAGAGCGCATTACAGAAATCTAGACGTGAGGTTACCAGCATGTGAACAACAGTCTCAAGATCCCTTACTTCCAGAAAAGGACGCAGCTGGCATATCAGCCGGAGCTGATAACAGGCACTCCTGACTGTTGCATTTACCTGATCAGTCATCAGGAGTGACGAGTCAAGGAGTAACCCCAGACTGTGAACACAGTCACTGGAGGAGAGTGTGACCCCATCCAGGACTGGAGGTTGCAGTCCAATTCTTGGTTTCGGGGCCGCTACTGTGAGCACCTCCGTCTTGTCTGGATTCAGCTTCAATCTGTTTTTCCTCATCCAGTCCATTACTGCTCGAAGACATTCATTGAGAGAAAGAAACAAACAAAAACAAAACAAACAGCTTCATTTATATACCGCTTCATACCGCCTAAGCAGTGTCTAAGCAGATTACAACTGTAAACTACTTGCCCCCAACAATCTGGGTACTCATTTTAGCGACCTCGGAAGGATGCAAGCCTGAGTTGAGCTTGAGCCCCCCCAGCTTCATATAGATGTTGAATAACATCGGGGACAGAATGGCACCTTGTGGAACGCCATAGGTGAGCTCTCTTTTGCTTGAATAGCTGTCCCCGAGCAGCACGCTCTGGGACCTATCCAAGAGAAAGGACCAGAACCACTGCAATACAGTGCCTCTGATATCCAAACCCCTCAGGCGGTCCAGGAGAATTCCGTGATCTATCGTATCCAAAGCCGTTGAGAGGTCTAGGAGCACCGGCAGGGTCATACTACCCCTGTCGATGCTCAGATGTAGATCATCAGTCAAGGCAACCATGGCAGTCTCAACCCCAAAGCCTGTCTTAAAACCCATTTGAAATGGGTCTAGATAATCGGTTTCATCCAAGACAGCTTGGAGTTGAAGAGCAACTGCCCTCTCGATCACCTTGCTTAGGAATGGTAGTAGAGAGATTGACCTGAATTTTTTCATGTCCAGGGGGTCCAAGGAAGGCTTTTTCAGAAGCGGTCTAACAGCTGCCTCCTTCAGACATGATGGAATATGGCCTTCCCTGAAGGATGAATTAATGATGTCCGTAAGGAACTTCATCAATGTATCCCCCACCCCCAGACGGCCAGCCATGATGGGAAAGGGTTGAGATGGCAAGTTGTTTTCCTCACACTACCAAGGAGCTTGTCCACGTCATTGGTACTCACAGATTGAAGCTGATCCATAATAACTTCCTCAGTGGAGTCACTGGATACCTCAGTTATGGTTTCTGTTAGAAGACTGGCATCTAAGTGAGCTCTTATCTGAGAGATTTTGTCCGCAAAGTAGTTGTTAAACACATCACAGCAGGCTGTCATCGGGTTAAGTAAGGGATTTGGCGCAGGGGGTGCCTGCATCATCTCCCTCACCACCCTGAACAGCATCTGCTGGGCAGAACTCTGCAGACGCAACATGTGCAGAAGAGAAGGATCTCTTGCTGCACGCATTGCCTCCTGATAGGACCAAAGAAAGATCCTATGGCAAAGTGCTATCAGCTAAGAGCTAAGCCTTCCTCCATTTGCGCTCTAATGGTTGTCCAAATCGCTTCATTTGCCTAAGCTCTGGTGTATACCATGGCCTACGATTAGAAGCGGGATGGCAAGGACGCTAGGGAGCGATTGTGTTGATAGCCCTGGTGAGATTGGTGTTCCTAGTGTTAACCAAGGCATCAACAGGATCACCAGCATTCCCAACCATTAAACCCTCCAAGGCTTTCTGGAATTCAATTGGTTCCATTAGCCTTCAAGGGCGGACCATTCTAATAGGTTCACCACCCCCAGTGGGACGGATGTGGGCTCTAAGTTCCATCTTGATCAGGAAATGGTCCATCCATGACAGAGCGGAGGTGCCAATGACCTCCACCCACGCGTACTCCTATTCCAAACTAAAGATCGCATCGAGTGTATGACCTGCACAATGTGTGGGGCCCCGGACCAGTTGGGATAGGCCCATGTTTGTCATGGTCTCCATGAACTCCTGAGCCGTACATGTTAAGCTGGTCTCGGGCGGAATGTTGAAGTCCCCCAGAACTAACAGTCTGGGGGACTCCAACAGCAGCTCCAAGACCAGCTGTGTCAGCTTGGTTAGGGAGTCTGCTAGGCAATGGGGTGGTCAGTATACTAACAGAATCCCCAAACTATCCCTGGTCGTCAGGCTGAGGTACATACACTCAAAGTGGACTGTGTTCCGGACAGGTATCCTGGTCAAGGTTAGTTTGTTCTTATGGACTAGAGCCACTCTGTCCCCCCCCCCGCCCACTTCCCCTTACCTGTTCACTTACAGAATACCCAGCTGGGAGGGCCTGTGCCCAATTGACTGCACTATCTTCTCCAAGCCAGGTCTCTGTGAAGCAAGCCAGGTTGGTGTCTTCATCCATGAGGAGATCATGGATGACATGGGTCTTATTCTTAACTGACCTGGCATTGCAGAGAAGCCGAGTGAGGTTCTGTGGAATTCACTAGCCTGGTTGCATACCATGTCGGCAACATAGCTCCATCATTATAAAGTTAGGCATCATAGTCCCATAGGGAAAACAATGACTTGTACAATTCTAACTTTCGTGCTCTGATGGATATATTTACATTTTAGGATCTTTTCTAATTCTTTCATAGCTATCCTCCCCATCCTAGTAGTCTTATTTCTTGACTGCAGTGCCCATTCTGATTAATGTTTGACCCAAGGTACAGAAAGTCTTTTACCATTTCAATTTCCTCATTGCCTAGGTTGAATCTGTGTAGATTCTTTGTGAACATTCTTTGGCGGTCTTTAAGCAGAGGCTGGATGGCCATCTGTTGGGGATGCTTTGATTGGGAGTTCCTGCTTGGCAGGGGTGTTGGACTGGATGGCCCTTGTGGTCTCTTCCAACTCTATGATTCTATGATTCTATGAGATCTTCTGTGGTCATTATTTTTGTTTTCTTTATGTTGAGCAGTAAGGCTGTCTTTGTTTTTTCTTTCTTTCTTGGTAGTTATTCCAGCTCTGTGATTTTTTTCTGCTAGTAGTATGGTGTCGTCTGCATAGCTCAGATTATTGATATCCTTTCCTCCTATCCACTCCTCCTTCTTCTGTGCCCAAGGCATGATACAAAACTATAATATATGCCTGTATTATTGATTCCACCATTTTACCTTTGACCCCACCCACCTTTGGAATGAACTTTCCCTAAATCATAAAAATGAATTCATCCCCCAAAATGGCTCCCCACTAGAGGTGCAGAGACTATGGTGCTAGGTGGACCAGCTGTTTATGGTCACTTGGCTAGAATTGGGATCCTCCACATGCCTTCTGCACCCAACTATGTACCCTCACTGATAATGGTTCTGCTCCCTGTGTTCTTAGGTAATCACTATCCTAACACACATACAAACACAGCAGTGCTACCTGACAAAAATGTTCTTAGCACAACAATAGTTACGCTTCAGTGTCTAGCTCTCTCCCCCACCAGGTTCTATAGAGGTTGGGTTTCTGAGTGGAGGGGTGGAGATGTCTCAGCCCTAAGACACAGGGAATTAAATGCAGACCCTTATTTGCTAGGGGACCCCACAGTGCACATAGTCTAACCTTTGGAGCTGATTTAACTCAAAACACACATGTCTTGGCGACTGGCTAGGAAATGACAACATCCAACTTTTAACAGTATGTAAGTGTGGTGTGGTAGGGCTCATGAAGGAAGCCTGGACTGAAAACTGGGGTTCATATCATTATCCAATGACATCTAGAGGGGCCCAATTTCCTATCCCTGAAAAACTTCTAGGGCACAAATCTGTTGTTGGCCTGGGGAACAGTCAATCTTGCCTGGATACTCTTCCCTGCTATCACACCTCTACCTGACATTTCCAAATTACAATATACGCATATCAACAATGCCTATGCACACACACACATCAAAATAAAAAATAAAAACACATTCTTCTGGATGACATTATCAAAGAGAGAGTGAAATACCAGCGTATAGTATGCGTCTGACTACTAAAGAGGTGAATTCATAAAAGTATTCTGAACAATACAAAACCCTGGGAAAAAGCTTTAATCAGTGAATTGCGACAACCTTGGACAAAATGGATTTCTAATAGAATATAATGTAAACCACCTGAGACATTGTGATAAGGAGTTTTGTTTTAATAAAAAAATAATACTTGCAGAAGAGAGAGAAAAAAATATGTGACACACTTTGCATGAAAGGTCTTAATTTAAAATATCTTAATGAACACTCAATTTGTGTGAGCAAATTGGAGAACTTGAGATGGAAAAATGGTGATAAGGGATAATACCATGGATGGGAGGAGGAAAAAGATTAGAAAAGTAAGCAAATTTGAAAAAGGGGTTTCAAAAAGATAGCACTTGCAGGAAGAAGTAAAAGACCAGCTTCATGAATGCATTACCGTCTAATGCCATTGTTCATCTGACTACAGGATATATTGTGACTTTTATGGTTAGGAAGTACAGGAGAAAATAATAGTGCACAAGAAGAGAAGAAAATGGCTTAGTGACTTGAGGGTACTCAACAACCACCCTGGAAATTTGAGAACAGGGCTTGATTTGTTGTTGTCACACCCACAATACCGCTAAAGGTTCTTGGTGGCTTCACTTTTTTCAAACATGAAGTTCATTAGGTATAGATCAAATGCCAATTGAAACTAAAATTATCATATCATTAAAGGCCAGTGCTTGCAGCTGTTTCTCAGTTCTTCTTGGTCTGCATGATGCCTTCTGGAAAGCATCTATCTGGTAATGTGGGAAGCCACAACCTGAACCAGATGGCACCTTGGGGTTCTCCAGGAAGAGTCTTCTTGTGTTCCATCTGTCCCTTTAAAAGGGTCTTAAACTTTGTACAACGTATAAGCAAGTTTGGTGGAAGGGAAAGACTGGTTCTCAACACATTAGCCATTATCTTTTTCCAGCTCTTCCCTTTTCTGGGTCCCTTGGCTGTGCTCCTCCCTCACAATCTTCCCTCTCTTTTCACACAAGGAAACATCCAGCTTCTACTCCTACCAGTGCCACAACTCCTCCATTCTAGGTTAGGACCATTGCACCAATAAGGCCCTTCCTAGGATGGACTATCTGTAGCTTTGATTGTGTATTCCTGCAGGGGTTGGACTTGATGGTCCTTGAGGTCTCTTCCAACTCTATGATTCTATGAGCCAATACTGCCTAACAGCAGAAACCGCTGTCCACAGTCCCATGTGGAGTGCTGCATTACTACAACTTCTCAGTAGAGAGGTCGGAACTACTCCATAAAGTGGCTTTACGGATGTGTCAGATGTTACTACATCTTTTCAGTGAAATCCCAGACCGACTACCCCACTCCTCCGTGATTCATGGTGCAACTTTACTTGGCCAAAGAGGGCATCTTTCTGCTTGTTTTGTCTTCTCTTTCTTGCTGTTATCCAGGATGCTGTTTTCTGGTTTTAACTCTGATCCTCTTTACTCCTCCAGGATGCTGTTTTCTGGTTTTAACTCTGATCCTCTTTACTCCTCAGTCCTGACTGCTGATTCCCAATTGCTGATGAACTCTAGACTGCTGACTGCACTCTACCCCTTGTGCCTAAACTTTCAAAAACTATGGTCATAGCCTGGTACACATGTAGGTTTGGGATACTTTTTTGCATCCCCTAGTGGGAATTTGCCCACTGTCTCTCCCCATCCTCTAAATCAGAGGTTCTAGAAGTCATTGGACTGCAACTCTCATCATTCCTCACCATTGGCTATGCTGTAGGCCAGAAACAACTGGTTCCCAACATGATCTCCCCCACCTAAGGATCTCTCCACTTCCACCCCATTAACCAAGTCACTCCTGTTGGTTGGGATAAGATCTATATACCTTTTCCCCTTGTTGCCTCTTCCACATTCTGGACAATGAAATTGTCTGCCAGGCAATTGTGGGATTTGTAGAGTTTGACTTCCAACAAATATTAGTACTGCATCCCTCCTTTCTGAATGTGTGGTCATCTGTTCCAAAAAGGCATAATCAAAGTCCTCAGTCTGTCTTAGGGATCTGTAGTTCACCCCCACACCGTTGTTTCTCTACCCCTTAGTTTTTACCTAGATGCTCTCAACCAGGCTTCAAGGATTTAAGTCATGGATCTCTTCACAGGTGTATATATCCCTGACATATAATACCACTCCTCCTCCCTTCATATTTGGTCTATTACTCTGAGATAGATTATACCCCTCTATTAGTATATTACAATAACGTAACTCATCCCACAAGGTTTCAGTGAGGCCTATTATATACTTGCTTTGCTGTGTTAAGAGTTCAAGTTCATCTTTATTTTCCATGCTCTGTGCATTAGAGTACAGTATACACATCTAAGGCCATGGACCATTCCTCCTAGGAGTATTTAAGGTTTTGTTCCATCCCCTTGCTGGGTTCTTGTACTATTTTGCTTGTTCTCTGTATTACAATCAACCATTATCTCCAACACTTGTTGAACTTCTGTCCTAAAGAACAGTGCCTCCCTCCTGCATATAACTTAGTTTAAAGCCCTCCTGATTAGATTTTCCAGAGTCTTAACAAAAAGTGTTTCTGCCCACTGCTGTGAGGTATAACCCATCCTTTGCCAGAAGTCTATCTTCATGAAATCTGATACCATAGTCTTCATGCTGAACTACTGTGCAGGGTTTTTTGGGGTGGGGGGGGTGGGGGGGTGTTTTTTTGTTTGTTTGTTTGTTTTGTTATGTGATCAGTTGAATCTTCTAAACTAACAGCAAGGTAAGCCAGAGCACCAAATTAAAAGAAAGATCAAAGTTAAATATTTATTCTGAGAGCAGCAATATTTGCAAATCTGGAACTGATCTTTCAGAGTTTTCTATTTGCATTAATTAATCCAAAAATATTAAAACTAATCTCACAAAGGAAAGGGCCAGAGTATTAATTAACTTGAGATTCATTGCTTTTGTATAATTTAGTAGTTCAACACAAAGCAGAAAACGGCGTTAATAAAAACTAAGTTACTGTGACAGGTATAATTTCATGGATTAGCAAAGCTCCTAGCATTCTCACCACGTTTACAGCTAATTTAATTTTTTTAAGTTACCTTGCTTCAATTAAAATATTTTTCTTCTTCCAATGAAAATTACATTTCATTCTTCCTTTAGCCTTAACATTTCTATATTAATGTGTTTTTTCTTTCTTTCATGCAGCTCTAAATGTAACATGGGTCACAAACACAGTAAATGGAAATTTCTAAACCAGAATGAAATAGCATTCTCTTTTTTATATATATACAACTCAACTGTGTTTTCAGTATAACAGCTCTGTATAAATTCTCATCAGTGTAGAAAATTCTCCATTCTTTTGCCCCCTTTCTGTAGATAGAAACAGGTGGTCTGCAGGGGGAACAAATTATTTGAGCTGCAAAATGAGAGTGATTGTGTATTATACGGCTTTCATCTCAAAGCCCGTTCTTTAAACTACCAAGAATAATACGGGCACAAATGTATGTTTTCTCCCACCACCTACCTGTAAGAGTTCACCCATGTCTATGTCTAGAACCAGTGCCAGATAAGACTACAGAGAAGGAGGATTCCACTGTCAGCACCACCGTGTACACATAGGGAAGACAGACACCAGGGATTTACTCCATTTTCACACAAAACAGGCCCTTGTGGGCCACTCTCACCCCTTTTTTCAAACCTAGACATGACAAGAAGTTCATTTCCTATTTGGGGAGGGGAGACAAAGGCTATCTAGATCTAAAAACAAGCTTCAGGAAGATCGCCAGCAAATACCAGGTGCTGTATGCTATATTTTAGAGGAAGGACCGGGCAAAGTATACCTTACCTAAGAAAACCCTATGAAATTCACAGGGTCACCATAAGTTGACAGGCAACTTGAAGGCTCACATGCACAAGGGAGATTGAACTGGCCTTTTTAAAAGGCCAAAATGGATTGCAGAGGTCTAGGGGGATGGAAGGTGACCAAAGAGTCACACTGGAGATCTGGCTGGGCCACAAGTGGTGACAAGGTACCATTTCCACCCCTGATATCCAAGGACCAAAGAGGTATGGTAGGTCCTGAAAGATACCCTAACACCTTAGAAATTCATTTGACTCACTGAATGCAGAATAGTTAGAGCCATTTGTACTCTTGGCTACATCTCCCAGCCAGTGGCTGGGGGTTCAGATGTGACTGATGGCATAAATTCATTCCAGGTTTCTCCTAAACTTTATAACTTCTGAATCCTATTTCCCAAAGAGGTTCAGCACCTTGGATGGCACCTTTAATGTTTGGACTAAAAACCAGACAGATGGAGTTTCCCACTGATTTCAGCACCACCTGCCTAAACTGCTCTCGCCGCCAAAGCATTTATTACACCAAGGACCTTGGGAACAAAAATGGTGATGAGTCTGAGCTGAAGCCCAGAGCAGAAAGCTTAGTGCATGTCTAGTAGCATAAGTGCCAGCCACTGAACTGGCTGAAGTCTACGGGAGTTCAAATGGCTTCTGGCTTCTGCTGAGACAACATCACTGAATATAGTTGTTTCCCTGAACTTGACAAACTCAAGATGTTTTGGACTATCACTACCTTTATTCACAACCACTGGCCATGCTGGCTGGTGCTAATAATAGTAGTAGTAGTACACATCATGTTGGGAAAAAGTCCTCAATGGGCTTGTACAGACAGGCCAAAATAAAGCTGCTTTGGGTCACTTTGGAGGTATGCTGTTTAAATGACACACACATCTTAAGAGGGCACATGCTGCACCAAAGCTGCGCTCCAGTCCTTGGGACTGGAGCGTGGCTTTGGCACAGCTTCTGGCCTCTTAGGACACATGCATCATTTAAACAGCATACCTCCAAAGTGACCCAAAGCAGCTTTATTTTTGGCCTGTCTGTACAGGCTCTGTAGTTCCAGTAGAAGACACTCAAGTCAGCAGGAACCACTGGAAGCTTTCTATGGTGCTGACTTACCAACTTCTGTTCAAGAGATATGACATTAACTTTGCTTAGAAGTGACTCTGTTTTACAATATCCACTGTTCTTGCAGTCCTCAAACCCCAACAGATAAGGGTGCTCAATTGATTCTGGGAAGATGTGGAGAAGGATCAGCTGTTATGCACTTCACTTGTCTCTCTGTTGTTGGTCCAACATTTCCTGTCCAGCATCTTCAACACTCATGTTAGCTCCCTGAAGTTGTTGACTCCCTTGCTATTTCAAGAATTTTGCCTTTGACCTGTCACTTTCCATGTTGGTAAGACAAGGAATCCAAGCTATGCAGCAACACTGGCAGCAATTGGATGAACACCCATCTGGGGCACAATGATTTCCTCATGCAAGACAGCCAAAGTGAGTAGACAGAACGAAAACATATGGGTTTTAGAAGGAAAATTCATAGATTGCAAAGGCTTAGTGAGGAGTACAACGAGTTACCATGTGCTCTATATATAGACACATTGTTCATCCATACATATTAGGTGAATGAATCTTGAAAATATTGGGAATATTCTTCCTGGACATTCTGTCCCTGACCTTGGAACAGTGGTCCATGAATAGAAAAACTACAAAGGAAGATTAGAAATAATAATAATAATAATAATAATAATAATAATAATATTTATATCCCACCCCTCTGGGTAAGCTAAGCGAAACCTTGGAGAGCTTCACCACCACTGCCAAATCCCCCTTTGAAATGTCCCAGCCTAACTTTCTTATTTTTGTCCCCAAAAGCCAGTGGGGAAATTTTATGATGTTATTGGGAGACTCGAGCATTTGAGGGTCAGGAATGGCCCTTTTCTAACCACAAAGTGCTGGTTCCCTTTCTGCTCACAAAAAGGTGTCTTCTGAGGATTTGGGAGGAAGGTGGGGGCTAAAAACATTTTCAAGAATAATTTCCATCCAAAATTAGGGGAGAGGGCTACTGGAAGGTGCAGATGGCTTCAAAAATGGCTTTCGGGGCACATGTGGCTCACGGTTCACAATTCCCCACCCCTACTCTAAGTAGTGGTCTAAGTGCAATGTCTATTAAATTGCAATTGCCTTTGGCTGACTGGATAGGCCTTGAATTCATTGTGGGAGAAAGGTGGGATATAAATCCTTGAAATAATTTTTTAAAAATACAAATAAATAGGCTTAGTCACACACCTCTGACCATCAGTGATTTGGCTGAATAGAAAACTGACGATTGCTTGGACAGAAATGCACAAAAGATATTGGAAGAGTTCACATCCTGGGACAGAAATGCACAAAAGATATCGAAAGAGTGCACATCTCGATTTAAAAGAAGGGAAATGGAACAACACATGTATCTTTGCCTGCTATACAGGTATCCTTTCAAGTGTCAAAAAGCAGTAACTAGCTTTGGACATGGATTCAAACATGAAGAAACAGCCACATCAGTAAAGGCATTTGTTCTTACCACCCCCTCACCCCCTTAACTACAAATGGCAACTGTGGGCACACACAGAGTTTGGATTTCTTACCTGGTCTCTGTATTTGGATCGATGCGTTCACATACAATGGTGGCGGTAGTCTGTGTCCTTCCATTGTCTACATCTTGTTGAACTCCCCATTGATCTGGATCACTGACTCGGATGTCTATTATCTTTACGCCCGGAGCAGCCTTAATTCTACCAGGAAAAACAACAGACATGTCTTTAGCTCTACAGAGTGGCAGGGGAAAACAGGAAATCTCACAAAAGTGCACAGTGAACAGTCTGGAAGTACATTTTTTCTGTTAAATACACCCAGAAGGACTACTGGATGATGGCTTCACAATGTATGCACACCAGTGTTTAAGAATGCACACCTGTCATTGACACACCAACAGAAGTCCATATGTTGCAGGATAAGAGATGCTGCTGAAAACAGTAATCTCAAGTCAAGTTGCCTCTCACAAATAGCAGGGTCAGTTACACCCTGGCTGTTCCTTTCCATTGTTTTCTTGTTAATAAAAATTATGGGTTTGTCCTTACATTTCATTACCAGCATTTGCACAAATTGGTTTGTTTTATAGCTGTATTTTGTTTATATTCATTATGATTCCACCTGGTCCTATAAAGTTGCCAACTCTGGCCTAGCTCTGCAGTCTGAGCAATTCATCATTCAGCCCACATTCTGCTCTCAGACCATCCATCCTTCCGTTTATGTGTCCCTCTCTATCTATAGGCACTAGAATTCATAGGCTGTTCACTTCTTGTGTCCTTGTGACAGTAAGACCTGGATAGTGTTTTCTCACAGGATTTGCTGTAAAGGCCATAGGTCACATTGATTCAAAAACTGTAAGCATGCTTAACGCTCAACCAGGTAGATTTTGAAAAAAATGCATCAACAATTCTAATGTATTGAGATGGATCTGTTGTCACTGGAGCAGTGAATCCACTTTGGATCTTAGTCCAAACATTAAAAGAATTCTCCAAGGAGCAAAATTGTTTCTGGGGAGGGGGAATATTGCATTCTGGTAATATCCTTTAAAGTATGATCCAAATCCTACAGTGGGTTAACTGTCCCACCATCATGGAAGCTAACAGTGGATTTTTTTTCTATTGTCATGTTTTTATTTTCATTCTGTTCCCCCCCCCCTTTTTTTTGGTTTTGTTTGTTTGTTTTTATGTTTTCTTCCCATTTGTCTTTATATGATTTGATCTCACAACAAACAAGAAATAAAATTTAAAAAAAACACTTATTTCTGGTTGGTACCTATTATGTGACTGCAGTGTCCAGAACTGATGCTACCTAGCAGGCCAGATCCAACAAATGCTGACATCCCCATCTGCCAAAGCCAACTGCCCCATTTTCTGACCCTTCAGCCAGGAGGCAACGCAACATATTTCTTGTCCACTCAAGGACACGCAACGATGCTATTTTTACCCAACTGGGCATCTGAAGAGATTTGCTGATGCGGCTTCTCCTGTCAGTTTGCCATTTGCTTCTGCCCTCTAGGGGTGCCATCTCCCAACAGCAATTCCTCTGGGTATTTTGGATGGATGCCTCATTGAATTACCTCATTGTCTGTTGCGGAGGTAGGTTTCACGCACTGCCTTCCCAGTTAGCACTGGATGAACCCCAGTCATCTAACATCTCCTTTTTCTAGACTCACAGATGCACATACTTCAGTTTCTCTGGGTGCCCATGGTTGAAACCATGACTGTCAATATTAATGCCTTATCAACCAAAGGGGTCTTGTCAACCATATGCCACAGACCCACTGACCAGTATAATCAATCCATTGGAGAGAAGGGATGGTCATCATCATCATCATCATCATCAGCAGCAGCAGCAGCAGCAGCTGGTGCAAGTGGTGGCAGCCTAAACAGCATAGCGTCAGGGCAGAAATGGTTGTGGGCACTTCATCAATAGGGAAGATAGCACTGAAAGTCATCTTTGTCAGGAAAGAAAGGTGCCCTGCCAGGTCCCCAGCTGCTCATGAGCCAGCAAACCAGTTTTCTCTGGCAATGGGAAAGAGTTGCACTTATGCTCCCTGTCAGTACAGCATACCACTTAAAAGAAAAGCCTTATGGCAGTGTCCATCACTAAAAAAAGCCTTATTATGCTGGAATAACTCCCCAGTAAGATCCCAGATTTTGTGCCACACCAGAGTTGTTTGTCACAAGAACTGCAAGGATGTAATGGGTGAGAACTAGCAAAGCTCATTAAATCCACCCCAAATATCCCATTTACAGCTAGATTTATTTGCTAATGAACAACCACTTTTGCTATGTGCAATGTTAAAAAATAATGATTTGTACAGTGAACATAGCACAAGTTAACGTACAATAACTTTTGCTCTTGTACAAGAAAAATCAAATCAAATCCCCCAATCTGTATAAATCAAACCAAAGAACAGCACTGTAACTCAATGCCCAAAGAGCAGCACTCAGTTACAAGCAGCAGAGACTCCAATAAAAGACATCACAGTAAGATGTGAAGAATATAGCAGATAAAAGTACTTACAACTCAAAACAGCAGCAGAAATACATGGATGATTAAAAGGTGTGAGAGAATTTTTAAAAATATTTCATTGTGGTCAAAAAGACAACAAAGTACGTCTCAGGCAGACCTCTTTGGAGAGGTTATTCCATAAGGGGAGGAGGCTAAAACTGAAAAGATTTGCTTCCAGATAGCCACTGGAATACCTCAGCAAAGAGAACTGGGGCAGGGCCCAGATAATGATCATAGGGCTCTTGAAGCACCTGTATGTCATCTCTAAGTGGGAGGAAATCCTCCACATTTGGAGTGAGTGAGAACAATGAATATGTGTCTTCAGGATGCCAGATGTATGAACACAAAGACAAAATAGCATTTATATTTCTATACCACTTCATAAGGAGTCTCTAAGCGGCTTACAACATATAAGCCAATTGCCCCCAGCAAGCTGGGTACTCATTTTAGCAACCTACGGAAGGATGCAAAGTTGAGTCAACCCTGCAGCCCTGGGATCGAACTCACAATCATGTGGCTGCAATACTGCATCATCAAGGCTCCTTGGCAAAGGCAAGCTAGGCTAGCCCATCCACCTAGGCAGGGGGGAAAGTCCTAGGTAGAAAGCAGGTCATAGAATCGTATAAGTTTATTGCACAGGGCAAATGAAATGTTACAAAAGGGATCAGGAAGGGAATGGAATGAGTGAGGGAGGGAACAAGTGAGGAATGAGTGAGGGACGCATTTTATCGCACACCAGAATGCCGCTGAATGCCACCGGAAGTCCCCATTCCATTCCTAATCAGTCCCAGAGGGTGTGAATTTTGAGAACTGTTCAGAACAGTTCTCAAAAATAGCCTCCTCTGGGATGGATGGGGAATGGAACGGAACGGAATGGGGACTTCCGGAGGCATTTGGCGGTGTTCTGGTGTGCGGTAAAATGCATCCCTCACTTGTTCATTTCCCTTTCCAGTCCCTTTTGTACCATTCCATTTGCATGCCAGGAGCCCTGTGTGATAAACATAATAGAATTGGAAGAGACTTCAAGGGCCATCCAGTCTAACCCACTGCCAAGTGGATAATGTGGACCAAAGAAGAACTCATGCATGATACAGTTGTAATCATCTTACATTGAACTGATCTTTGCAAGCCACCAACCTTCAAACTCAAGACCATGGGATAGTGAACTTAACTGACTGCCAGGCTGAGTTGAACCTGGAGCTCTTCCTGGAATCAAACTCACAACCTTGTGGCAGTGAATGGCTGCAGTGCGGACATTTAACCATTGCGCCACCATGGCTCCATATTTCATATCCAAAAACTTCAGTGTGACAGAGGTTTTACACATGAAACTTCCAAGCCTCCACCAGTGATTGTGACCTCTCATAAGATGCTAGATAATTAGTTATGAAACCCCATATCCAGAGAGAGGGGTGTAGGGCATACTCAGAGTCCCCTGTCCTTCCATGCAGCTCACAATGGAATTAGAGATATGTCTTGATCCAGGCTGCCCAAAAGCCAGGGTCCAGTGACATCTTTCCTTCATCTTCAGTGCTATGGTTGTATGGGAAAGTTGGCAGGCTGTACTATGAGAGCACCATTCTCATGGTTTTTTTCAGGATAAAGTGGGATTGTGGAGAATGAAGCACCTCACCTTGAGCCCACTGGAGGAAAGATAAGATATAAATGTCCTAAATGACAGTAGGAGAGAATTGTCTGTCTGTCTACAGCATTCATAGCTCATTGTGCTAGACACCTCAGAATCTGACAAGAGTGTTTTTGGTTATCGTCCAAGTTGCAGTGCCAGCTTTGAAGACAAAAATCTAAATGAGGCATTGCTAGATGTAAAGAGGTGGGAGGGGGACAAGTCATAACTCTTTGGTAAATCATAACAATGTCTCAAGATTTGACAGAGTACTTTCTGTCTGAATCCAAGTAGCAGTGCTCAGTTTCATTTTGAAAAGTCAACATTCCATGGGGAGGAGATTCCTGGAAGCAAAAACCTGAAGCTGCCATAACTGATAGGGGATTTGTGGTGGCCACCAGCCAGAAGCCCACAACACCGGCACTTCTCCCATTGCTGGGACTGGAGGAAAGGCAAGGCAGACCAGGGGGGCATGGCCTAACAGGACTATAAGACTCGGCCCTCCCATCCACCCCCCTCCCAGCACCTGCCTGACCCTCAGAAGGCCCTGAAGGCAGCAAGAAGCCAGAAGTCCACAACACCGGCATTGCCTATCTCCTCAATCGTTTCACCTGAGGCCGGGAATAAGGATGGGGTGGCTATTGGAGTTGTGCTGAGGAATGGGAGGTATGGTTGGAACAGAACGAACAAATGTTACACAAGAAGACGAGATCGCTATTTGAAAGCTATCCCACCTTCAGTTCCCTCTGTTTCACAGAATAGTTTGGAGAGCAGACCTACCATTCCACAGAACCTCACTCGGCTTCTCTGCAATGCCAGGTCGGTTGAGAATTAGACCCATGTCATCCATGATCTCTTCATGGATGAAGACGCCGACCTGGCTTGCTTCACAGAGACCTGGCTGGGAGAGGATAGTGCAGTCAATTGGGCACAGGCCCTCCCAGCTGAGTATTCTGTAAGTGAACAGGTAAGGGGAAGTGGGCGGGGGGGGGGGAACAGAGTGGCTCTAGTCTATAAGAACAAACTAACCTTGACCAGGATACCTGTCCAGAACACAGTCCACTTTAAGTGTATGTACCTCAGCCTGATGACCAGGGATAGTTTGGGGATTCTGTTAGTATACCGACCACCCCGTTGCCTAGCAGACTCCCTAACCGAGCTGACACAGCTGGTCTCAGAGCTGCTGTTGGAGTCCCCCAGACTATTAGTTTTGGGAGACTTCAACATTCTGCTCGAGACCAGGTTAACAAGTGCGGCTCAGGGGTTCAAGGAGACCATGACAAACATGGGCCTATCCCAATTGGTTGTTGGGCCCACACATTGTGCAGGTCATACACTCGATACGATTTTTAGTACAGAAAAGGAGTATCCATGTGGGGAGGTGATCAGCAACTCCGCTTTGTCATGGATGGACCACTTCCTGGTCAAGACAGAACTTAGAGCCTGCATCCGCCCCGCTGGGGGTGGTGGACCTATTAGAATGGTCCGCCCTCGAAGGCTAATGGAACCAATTAGATTCCAGAAATCCTTGGAGGGATTAATGGTTGGGAATGCCACCTGGAACATCGACCTCTACAGGGCTATCAACACGATCACTCCCAAGCATCCTTGCCATCCTGCTCCTAATTGTAGGCCATGGTATACTCCAGAGCTTAGGAAAATGAAGCGGTTTGGACAATGACTAGAGCGCAAATGGCGGAAGACTCAGCTCTTAGCTGATAGAACTCGCCATAGGATCTTTCTTTGGTCCTATCACGAGGCAATACGTGCAGCAAAGAGATCCTTCTCTTCTGCACGTTTTGCGTCCGCAGAGTCCCGCCCAGCATAGCTGTTTAGTTACCCCCTGCGCCAAATCCCTTACTTAACCCGACGGCCTGCTGTGATGCATTTAAATACTACTTTGCGGACAAAATCTCTCAGATAAGAGCTCACTTAGACACCAGTCTTTTAACAGAAACCATAAAGGAGATGTCCAGTGACTCTGTCGATGAAGTTATCATGGATCACCTTCAATCTGTGAGTACCGATGATGTGGACAAGCTCCTTGGTAGCGTGAGGAAAACAACTTGCCCTCTTGACCCTTGCCCATCAGGGCTGGCCGTCCGGGGGGGGGGGAGGGAATACATTGATGAAGTTCCTCATGGACATCATCAATGCGTCCTTCAGGGAAGGCCATATTCCACCATTTCTGAAGGAGGAGGCCATCAGGCCGCTTCTGAAAAAGCCTTCCCTGGACACCCTGGACAAGAAAAATTATAGGCAAATCTCTTTATTACCATTCTTAAGCAAGGTGATCAAGAGGGCAGTTGCTCTTCAACTCCAAGCTGTCTTGGATGAAACCGATTATCTAGACCCATTTCGAATGGGTTTTAAGACAGGCTTTGGGGTTGAGACTGCCATGGTTGCCTTGACCGATGATCTACGTCTGAGCATTGACAGGGGTAGTGTGACCCTGTTGGTACTCTTAGACCTCTCAGTGGCTTTTGATACAATTGATCACGGCATCCTCTTGGACAGTCTGAGGGGGTTGGGTATCGGAGGCACTGCATTGCAGTGGTTCCGGTCCTTCCTCTTAGACAGGTCCCAGAGCGTTCTGCTCAGGGATAGCCATTCGAGCAAAAGAGAACTCACCTCTGGCATTCCACAAGGTGCCATTCTGTCCCCAATGTTATTTAATATCTGTATGAAGCCGCTGGGTGAGATTATTTGGAGTTATGCGGCTGGGTGTTATCAGTACACTATTTCTCCATGTCTCGTTCATCGGCCTCGAATTCTGATGGCGTTTCCTCTCTCAATGAATGTCTTCGAGCAGTAATGGGCTGGATGAGGAAAAACAGATTGAAGCTGAATCCAGACAAGACGGAGGTGCTCACAGTAGCGGCCCCGAAATCAAGAATTGGACTGCAACCTCCAGTCCTGGATGGGGTCACACTCTCCTCCAGTGACTGTGTTCACAGTCTGGGGTTACTCCTTGACTTGTCACTCCTGATGACTGATCAGGTAAATGCAACAGTCAGGAGTGCCTGTTATCAGCTCTGGCTGATACGCCAGCTGTGTCCTTTTCTAGAAGTAAGGGATCTTGAGACTGTTGTTCACGCGCACCTCACGTCTAGATTTCTGTAATGCGCTCTACATGGGGCTGCCCTCATGCTTGGTTCGGAAACTACAGCTAGTACAGAACATGGCGGCCAGATTACTGTCAGGAACATCCAGGAGGGACCATATTACTCCAGTACTAAGGTCCCTCCACTGGCTGCCTATCAGTTTCCCGGCCCAGTACATGGTGTTGGTTATCACCTTTAAAGCCCTAAATGGCTTGGGTCCAAGCTATCTCAGGGACCGCCTCCTCCATAATAATCCTCCCCATACTCTCTGGTCCTCTGGGAGAAATTTGCTACAGCCTCAAAGATCTAGGCTTTTGGCTACCTCCCAGAGGGCTTTTTCTGTTGTCGCCCCCAAACTGTGGAATGGCCTGCCGGATGAGACAGCTTTAAAAAGGCTGTCAAGACAGATCTTTTCCAGCAGGCCTTTCTAGGATAAATAATCCTGGCCTCAGGAACCCTTGTTAAGGATTCCCTGTGGTTTCCCAGGAATATACTGCGCTATCCTGCTCTGCTTATTGTTTTTGTATTGATGTAGTTTTTATTGCTGGTTTTAATTGTAACTGATTTAATATCTTTTTAAGGGGAGAGGAACACAGGTTTTTTTTATTGATGTAATGGCATTTTATAGTGTGAGCTGCCTTGATTGATCTCAAAGGGGCGGGGTATAAATAAATTATTATTATTATTATTATTATTATTAAAAATTGACAGCATTTGGAGTTGTACAAATGCAGGTGCCAGTTCAAGTCTTGTCTCATCCTTTTTGAATTGTGGTGCCCAGAACTGGATATAGTATTCCAGGTGAGGCCTGACCAAAGCAGAATAGAGTGGCACTATTACTTCCCTTGATCTAGACATTATACTTCTATTGATGCAACCTAGCATCTCATTGGCTTTTTGAGCTGCCACATCACACTGTTGACTCATGTTCAACTTGTGGTCTACTAGGACTCCTAGATCTCTTTCACATGTAGTCTTTTTAAGCCAGTGCCCCCCATCCTATAGTTATGCATTTCATTTTTCCACCCTAAGTTTGACAGTGGAACACATTCCTTTTGAATATGTGGCGGAGTCTCCTTCCTTGGAGGCCTTTAAGCCAAGGCTGGATGGCTATCTGTCAGGGATGCTTTGATTGTGTATTCCTGCATGGTGGGGTTGGACTGGATGGCCATTTTGGTCTCTTCCAACTCTATGATTCTAAGTCCAAATTTCAAATTGGGGAGGGGAGATTTCCTAGAAACCAAAAATGGAGACTTATTGGGAAATATGGGGTATTTTTAAAAACAAGAATTCAGGAGAGAGTTGTCTGAGACATTACTACTACAATTCCAGAGTCACCAAAAAGGCAGAAAAACAGGAGAGAGCTATGGGCACTGCTGCAAAGATTCCTGAGGTTAAAAGGGGGGCGAGTAAGAAAATAGGAAAGGGCACTCTGATGTATTGCTTGTAAAGTTCCTGAAGTAAAAAGGGGGGTACAGAAAAACAGGGTACCTTGTGGATTGCTTTGAGTATTAGATGTGCACCAGGTACACTTCCTATCATAAATAATAAATGAACAAATATATAACCCAGGCTTCAAAGCTTGCTCTTCAATCTTGAGCAATGTGTCTCCAGAATATGGAGGATATTACAAAAGCAATTAGATTTTGACCCATGACTAGCTTTCTTTTCCTTGCCTGATTTTGTGCACTTTCCTGGCCCTGGCACAACTTGCATTAACATCCAGTTTGCCTTGGACCCAGAAACCAACTATCCCAGCAGCTACGTCTCATTGAAATTATCATTTCTCCTTGCACACAAACCCAGTTTCGTGTACTTAACATTATTATTATACTTTTCTACTGCTTCCCAATCTGTGTCCTGGGGAATGTATCCAAAAGGAATGGGAAGACCCTCAATGTTTTTGTGAACACATACAACTGGAGTTGTAAGTCACAGATGTCCCTTTCATTGAGTTCCAGGATTTGGGCCATCATATGTTAGCAGAAGAGCATGAACAGAAACCCTCTGAATCATGCCCTTATTAAATGTTTAGAAAAACTCAATGGAATACAAATATTGAACAACAACGGCATCACTATTTTCAGAATGAAGAAAGGACCATATCAATTGTTGCCAATGCATGCCCCATCGGATTTTGAAAATGCCTTTAGGTGCCATCTTAATCTGAGATTTCCAGTCTCTCTTTACTGGTCCTCTATATTTCATCATCAATAAATTGAGAAAGAGTTGGGGAAGGGAAGCAGGCCATTGAAATGTCACCCAACACATAGGAAATAAACCTTTCATTGGACTCTTTCATACAAGGCTAAATTGGAAGTATAATTTAAGGTCAATTCGAATGCAATCATGGGTTTTATGTTATTGCAAATTAACTCTTCACATGCAAATTCGGGCAAGAGGGAAGCCAATTCGAATGCAATCATGGGTTTTACCTTATTGCGAATTAAAGCTTCGCATGCAAATTCGGGCAGGAGGGGGTTATTTTCGGGTAATGGGAAGTAATTCCGAACGGAGCAGGGGTTCATGTAAATTCGCTAAACAAGCTAATTTACATAAATCCGCATTGGCTCCATTCGGAGTTGGGAGAAATTCCTCCCCGTTTGAAAGAGTCCATTGTGAGTTGCTTCAAATGCTCATTGTCCTAATTCCCTATTGAGTTGCTTGAAAGTATCAGACATATGAAAACTACAAGGCTGGAAAGTGCTCAAAAATACATTTCCCTCTGGAAGAGCAAGGTGACATGAAAAGAGCCAGCCTCTTATGGAAGAGCAATGACTCCCCATAATGTATTCAGAGGTTTTCTGTGAAGATCCACCTCACAGTAGGACAGGGAGCCCTGCTAGGATGAAAACATTTGATCTTCCCTGTTTTACAGGGTGTCCCCTCTCCCTCCCTCAAGTTCTAATTTGCTCTATCCTTGCTAGGCCTGACTTTGCAGTTCCTCAGTCCTGCTCTCAAAATCTGAATATGGAAAACTATGGTGGCACGTGGGGTTGGTTTGCTTGAAAAAGATGAGTTCAACAGGGCACTTGGTGAGGTAGGGCTCTCATAAAGATGTAAATTGTCTTGAACCAAGAGTGCTGTGCCATGCTCCTCATTTGGATAATGAGTGAATTTGCTGCAAGGTAGTGCCATAGGTAAGCTCCAAATTATGATGGTTTCATTCCAATATGTATTTTATTTTATTTATATGCCACTTTTCTCCCATTACAGCACCCAAGGCAGCCTAAAACACATTTGAGACTATCAGATGGGGGACGGAACGTCCTTGTCTCGTCCTTTCCTCATTCTTATAGCGCGATCATGAAAAGATTTTAATATGACGTCATGCTGATCCTGTCAATGTCCCATCATTGAAGTGGAATTGTCCCATCATTGCCCTTCGTTTTGTATTAACAGAAGAAGGTGTTAATGCAATTCCACTTCCCTGCTCCATTAAAACAGAATTCAGCTAAAACTAACTAATTCAAAAGTTACAGGACAATTTAAAAGCAAAGAAACAGACTCTCATATTAAAACAGAACATTAAAAATAGTTTTAGAAGTCCCATTCAACTGAATGCAGAGTTTCCTTCTATTTATATGTGGTTAAAACTGTAGTCCTTCAGTACAACCGACTTCAGGCAGTGATGTTTGTGAAGTTCTTTGAGCACAGATTCAGGCATGACCTTGTGAGGCTTATAAGCCTCTTCTTCAACAGTAGAGGAAGTTTACAGATTTTAAAATATGAGCCAAAGTAAAAGCAAAAGGTTGAACTCCTATGCTTCCTGCCATTCTTCTGTGATCATTAAACCATCCTGGTAAAGCAGGGCACACATTGGCACTAACAACATTCAAGTAAGATGGAGCCACCTGCCCCAGACCTTGTCATTCAACTCACCTAGATCAGTATCGTGAACCCCCATGACTTCTTTAACACTGCTTAGATTGAATCTAGGTTGGGGGTGGGTGTATTGTGTGCCTTCAAGGTGCTTCCAACTTATGGCAACCGTATCATGGGGTTTTCTTGGCAAGTTTCTTCGGGGCGGGGGGTGCCATTGCTATCCTGTGAGAGAGTGCGACTTGCCTAAGGTTCCCCAGTGGGTTTTTATGGCCAGTGGTAAGATGTACAACTTCCATTACTATACTATCTTTACTCTAACAGGATGTGTGTGGATTCAAAACCTATTATCCAGAGTCATAGTCTAACACTCATACCATTACACCATACAGGCTCATGAATCCAGGTGTAGCCACAAGGAAAAGTCATCTTGGTTTATTTTTAGTCTGTTCTGATATTTTTTAATGCTCTTATTTGTTTTTAAGATGATCAGAACAGGAGAGCCACGCTGGATCAGACTGCCTATCTAGTCCAGCATTTTATTCCCATCATGGCAACCAGTTGCCTATAGGAAGCCCAGCAGTAGGACAAGAGTATAACTGCACCCTGATGACTCTCACACTTCCCAGCAGCAGGTTATATAGAGGCATACTGCCTGCAATGCTAGTGGTGACTGATACATAGCCATCTTGATCAACTGTTATTGTTGGTTCTAGCCTCCAGGACTTTCTGTAATCCTCTTTTAATGCCACCACTACATCTTCTGGCAGTGAATTCCAGGTTTAACTATGTGCTGTGTTGTGCTGTTACTCAGTTGTATTATATTGCTGGTATATTTTAATTTTTATGTTTCTAGTACATCAGCCTGGTATCCATAACATGATTTCCATGGTGCTCTCCCAAGTGTGACAGTCAAAATTCAGCCCTCTTTGCTGTTGCTCCATTCCTGAAAAAAATGTTGGCAAAAGGTCCCTATATCAGCACTGCTCATGGTCAAAAAAACATAGAACTTCTATGTGTGAACAATAAGAAAAGGATCACTCAAATGGCACCCACTTTTGCTTGGTCTGCTGAAAGGTACCCACATCAAGACTTTGGTGCAAATGTAGTTAACTGAGAAATGGTTATTTGAGATGTTGTTAGTCAATGCCTTTACATTTCTGCTGACAGGTTCTTTTTGTTACGTTGTCATAAAAGCCTTGTTTTCAAATTGGATTTGACACTGTTGCATTTCTCCAGTTGTAATTATATTTTTTATTCTTATGGCCTAGGGTTGCAACAAAGAAACTGAACAGAAGCAGTAACAGGGAGGGGGTGATTCATTCATCCCTGATTCTAATGGAATTATACCACAACTTTATGCATGCTTACTCAAAAGTAAATACCACTATTTTCAAAGCAAGTCCCACGGTACTTCTTTTCCTTGGTTGCAATGGGAGGGCAAAGGTCCTGAACAAACAGGCCAAAATAAAGCTGCTTTGGGTCACTTTGGAGGTATGTTGTTTCAATGTTGCATGCACCCTAAGAGGCCAGAAGCCATGGCAAAGCCACGCTTCAGTCCTAAGGACTGGAGTGCAGCTTCTGGTCTCTTAAGATGTGTGTGTCATTTAAACAGCATACCTCCAAAGTGACCCGAAGCAGCTTTATTTTGGACTGTCTGTTTGGGCCCTAAGTTCACCAGCTCCAGGAGGATGTGACAAGAAGAAAGAGGCATTAAATACAGAAGAAACAAAGCTTCCTTATCCAACCTACCATGTCCTTCCTTCCCACACACACCCTGTTGGAGTCAAGATAGTGTAGTAATGGCAGACCCAATACTACTGGGTTGATGAAGTATGCTCCAGTGGTGGATCTACCTCTCCACAATCAGAGGAAAGTAAAGTCCCTAGTATTCAATAACTTCTTAGCTCCCTTAATCAGCAGTTGAAGTTAGTCCCTTAAATCTGGTGTGGGTGGGGGATTCTTAGTATTCCAAAGGAATACAAATACTTTGCTTCTGAATGATTGAATACTTTCTTTCAGCACAGCCAGATTATGCAGGATCTTCTTTTCCAATCATTCAAGTGATCCAACCAGCACTTGGGATAGCTGGGTTTTTTTGGACTGCACCTCCCCTAACCAGTGGATTCTGGGCAGTATAAGGCCAAAAATATGATTTCCAACTTGTGGGTCTGAACAATTAAATATTGTAACCTTGACATTCACTGTTCTATCAGTGCTTACACACACACACACACCCTTACTACTGAACGGTCCAATCAAAACTCAATGGGGGAAAGCATTTTTGCTGTTGATGTATGCCTTCAAGTCATTTTCAAATTATGGCAACCCTAAGATGAACCTATCACGGGGTTTTCTTGGCGAGATTTGTTCCAGAGGAGGTTTTCCATTGCTTTCTCCTGAGGCTGAGAGCATATGACTTGCCCAAAGTCACCCAGTGGATCTTCATGACTGAGTGGGGGATTCAAACCCTGTTCTCCAGGGTCCAACATTCAAACCACTATTCCATGCTCGCTCTCAGGGAGGAGGAAAAAAATTCCAATTTGACTTTATTGGCATGGACAAGGAATTACCCTAATAAGATCTGATTAGAATCAGACAACATCAGAGTTCTACATCATGCAGAGGTACAGCAGGAAAACCCTTCTGAGGATAGTTACTTTGATATCACAGCTGCCTTTTATTCATTATTCAGGGCCGACCAAGCATTCTCATACAGCATTGTTTCGGAATGACCAGACTAAGCACTCTTATGAATGGCACAGCAAAAGCACAGACTATAATCATCCAAAAAGCTGAGGCCCAGATTTTTCCCAGCTAGTTAAGCAGGTGAGCTATGTCCTGTGGGAGCAGGGTGAAATTACACAATGAAATCAGCAGCGTCGGATGTCAGCATAAAATATAAATGCAGATCACTCCATCTCAGATTTATTACACTTTTAACATCTAAATCAGGAGAACTCTGTCCTATAGATTGAGACTGATCTGAAGTAATTTAACGGAAAGTTGGTCATTGAAACACATAATCACATTTCTAGAACAATGTAATTACATTGAGTGTAATGTGATTTCCTGCCAGTGGGTTTAAAAAGTGTGGCATCCACCACATCCTTTGCTCTTACATTGAACATGACAACCCCAGCAAAATTAGTTTTAGGAAGCCAAGTGCAGCATTCAATTAAAAAAAGGCATTAAGACTTCAGACGAAGAGGAGTTGAGTGCGGAAGGATCTAAATGAACACATGATGTTACAGCATGATGGTACACTGACAGTGTAGTAGAGTCAGTCAATGAATGAGGAAGAAATTACAGCCTGGATATTTTATACAATTTAAGGTCCTCAGTCGGGGACTCGCTTTAACAATAATGATAATATCATCTCCAGTCATTCCCAGCATGGTGCAGTAAAAGTATTATCTCCTCCTTTAATGAAATGCTAAGAAAATCATAGAATCAAAGAATCATAGAGTTGGAAGAGACCAAAATGCTACCTTCTATCATTATGCATCAGGATGAAAATTATTTCCTTCTAATACAGTAGTAGAAAAACAAACATCACAGTTTAGAAACCAGTGTGGCATGACTCCAGAGACCAAGGTTCAATTCCAGGCTCATGAAACCACTGGGTGACCTTGCGCAAGTCACATGTTCTCAGCCTCAGAGGAAAGCAATGGCAAACTTCCTTGAAAAAATCTTGCCAAGAAACCCCCATAATAGGCTCGCCTTAGGGTCACCATAAGTCAGAAACGACTTGGAGGCACACAACAACAACAAGCAGTAAAGCCCCTCTTCATTCCAATAGAAAAGTTTGAAATGACTCCCCACCAACCATCCAGGTTTGCAAGATCTGCCAGGAAGACCCTAAGCAAATAATAAATCCCATGTAGCTTGACTCATAATTTGCAGTCACAGTTTGAATCACCTTCACAACTGTGGTTTGAGCGAACAGTGCTTAACATGCTCAGAAAGGCTGCACTCCCTCTGAATGATGAGGTTCATGCTCTTGGACCCAGTCCTGCTCTTGGAAGGCCAGCAATGCCTACCTTCAATGGCTGTAGAAGGCCAAGGTGGTTCATAGAATCATAGAGTTGGTAGAGACCACAAGGGCCATCCAGTCCAAGCCCTGCTATGCAAGAACTCCCAATCAAAGCAACCAATCAATGACTGTCTCGCAGCGGTAATGGATTGGATGAGGGAAAATAGATTGAGGCTAAATCCCGACAAAACGGAGGTACTGACAGTCACCGTCCCGAAACCAGGTCTGGGAATACATCTTCCAGTCCTGGACAGAGTCACACTCTCCTCACAGGACTCTGTTCGCAGTCTGGGGGTACTTCTAGACTCATCGCTTCACATGACGTGTCAGGTGAATGCAGTGGTCAGAAGTGCCTGTTATCAGCTTCGCCTGATCCGCCAGCTGCGCCCTTTCCTGGAGATGAAGGACCTGGAGGCTGTGGTACATGCACTGGTTACCTCACGTCTGGATTACTGTAACACGCTCTAACCCGGAAACGTCAACTGGTCCAAAACATGGCAGCCATGTTAGTCCCTGGAACATCAAGGAGACAGCATATAACACCAGTGCTTAAATCTCTCCACTGGCTGCCGATTAGTTTCCGGGCACAGTACAAGGTCCTGATTTTGACTTTTAAAGCCCTACATGGCTTGGGTCCAACTTATCTTAGGGACCGCCTCCTCCCACATGAGCCCTCACATACAATTCGGTCCTCTAGGAGGAATCTGCTTCAACCTATAAAAACTAAGTTATTCCAGACCTCCCAGAGGGCCTTTTCTGCTATTGTTCCCAGGCTGTGGAATGACCTGCCGGATGAGATGCATCTTATTACAACCTTGGAAGGCTTTAAAAAAGCGACCAAGACGCATCTCTTCCAGCAGGCCTTCCCAGATAGTAACTAATCTCCCACCGTCTTATGACCTCCCCTATCCAGCCGCATATATTGGATTTTGTAAGTTCATGTATTTTAGATCCTGATTATTTTAATCATGATTAGTTTAATTCTGTTTTAAGGGAAGGGAGGTGGATATGCATGGAAGATTTTAACTGTATATGTTTTTAACATGTTGTACCCCACCCTGATTGCTCGCTCAGAGGGGCGGGTAAGAAATAAATATTATTATTATTATTATTATTCCCGACAGATGGCCATCCAGCCTCTGCTTAAAGACCTCCAAGGAGGGAGACTCCACCACTCTCCGAGGGAGTGTGTTCCACTGTCGAACAGCCCTTACTGTCAGGAAGTTCTTCCTAATGTTGAGGTGGAATCTCTTTCCTGGAGCTTGCATCCATTGTTCCAGGTCCTGTTCTCTGGAGCAGCAGAAAACAAGCTTGCTCCCTCCTCAATGTGACATCCCTTCAAGTATTTAAACAGGCTATCATGTCACCTCTTAACCTTCTCTTCTCCAGGCTAAACATCCCCAGTTCCCTAAGGCGGTCCTCATAGGGCATGGTTTCCAGACCCTTCACCATTTTAGTCACCCTCCTTTGGACATGCTCCAGTTTCTCCACACCTTTTTTGAATTGTGGTGCCCAGAACTGGACACTGTATTCCAGGTGGGGCCTGACCAAAGTAGAGTAGAGTGGCACTATTACTTCCCTGGATCTAGACACTATACTTCTATTGATGCAGCCTAAAATTGCATTGGCCTTTTTAGCTACTGCATCGCACTGTTGACTCATGTTCAACTTATGGTCTACTTGGACTCCTAGATCTCTTTCGCATGTAGTTTCATTCAGCCGGGTGTCCTGCATCCTATATCTGTGCATTTCATTTTTCCACCCTAAGTGCAGTACCTTACATTTCTCTGTGCTGAATTTCATTTTGTTAGCTTTGGCCCAGCTTTCTAGTCTATTCAGGTCATTTTGAATTTTGATCCTGTCTTCTGGAGTATTAGCTACTCCTCCTACTTTAGTGTCATCTGCAAATTTGATGAGTATGCTCCTAATTCTGTTATCCAAGTCATTGATAAAGATGTTGAATAGCACTGGGCCAAGGTTCATGCCTTAGATGCCTCCCAAATGTTATTGTTGTGTGTTTTCAAGTTGTTTCCAACTTATGGTGATCCTACCATGAACCTTTCATGGGGTTCTCTTGGCAAGATGGGGTTCTCTTGGCATTGCCTTCTCCTGAGACTGAGAAAGTATGACTTTCCCCAGGCCACTTTCCATGGCCGAACAGGAGTTTGGACCCTGGTTTCCAGAGTCACAGTCCAACACTCAAATCACTATGCATTGCTGGCTCTCTTTTAGACTATTATCATGCACTATATGTGGGGCTGCTCATGAAACATGTTTGAAAGCTGAAGCTAGCTGATGTCAAGTGTGTATTTTAAAGCTCATATAACCTCGGTCCTGCAAGAACTACAATGGCTTCCAATTTGCTACCAAGGTCAATTTAGGTTGCTGCTTTTGACCTACAAGGCCCTAAATGTCTTGGGACCAGGATATTTGAAAGACCACCTCCTCCCATATAAGCCAGCCAGAAACATAAGATCCTCATAGAAGGCCCTGTTGTGTATCCCAAAACCTTGTGAAATCAGGTTTTTATAGGGTTTTCTCTGTGGCTGGACTGTAAAATTCCCTATTGGAGGAAGTTAGGCTGGCTCCTATCTCTTTTGAGCTTCCAGCAGGCAGCCAAAAGAGGCTTTTAATACTTGAAATCATTCAATTTTATCTGCTTTAAAATTGTATTTTAGGACTGTTCTTAGATTGTGTTTAAAAGTTTTTAGGGAGCCTTTTAATGTCTTTTAAAAATGTTTTTACACCATTTAAACTGCTTTTATTTGTTCTTTGTCACAGAAGTCATGAGCTGGGAGGTGATACAGAAATATCTCAAACAAACAAACAAACAAGACAAACAAACAAATTAACCATTGGTGCCAGTTCTCATGCTAACATGGGCCTCATTCCCACTACCTTTTAAAGCTTGGATTGCAAATCGATTTGAACCAGTTCAAACAACCCTGGTTCCCACTTAAACTGAATCACTTCCAAGAGGGGGGCCATGCACTAGACACATTTAACCAGCACCTTTTTGACGCTGATGTTTTCCATGTCTTTTTTGATAAATCAATTCTGCGCAAGTGTGAACCAGATGTGGATCAGAATCGATTTAAATTTACCCTTCGACTGGCTGGAGCGGGTCCATTTTGAATCGATTCATGCATGATTGGGAACCACAAATAGATTATTTTAGAGGGAAAAATGCTGAAGAGCAGGGTATAAATACTCTAATAAATAAAATAAATAAATAAAAATGAAGTGGAAACCACACTCCACTGTTGAATTGATCCATCGATTCAGATTGCACACTGATTTATCTGTAAGTGGGAACTGGGACATGGTTAGTTCGATATATGAAAAAGCGTGCCGGGGAGGGGGGGGAATGTACATGAAAAGTGGGTGGCAAACCCAAGCCCAGAGTGTACTCCTGATCTTATAGCCATCACTAGGAAGTGATTCTGTGTCTACTCTGCCAGTATCACTGCCTTTTTAAAATTTATTTTAATTGTGTTCTCTTTTTTGAATAATTTTTAACTGCTCCAGTGCAAAACGTGTCAAAAATCTCAAGCACTGTTAGAAGTGCTCTGCAAACAGAACAAAACAGCAAAGTTACCTGTGAAAATATTCTTTGTCTACATGGTCATTCACTTTGCTTGCAGCATATGACAGCTAAAAGGCTTATAACTGTTATGAACTCATTCAAGGAAGGAAGATGCCACAGCAGCAGAGGCGGCATTGCCGAAGAAGAAACGGGCAGTGTATGATAGGAGTATGATGGACTGTAAGGCAAGGGGCTCAGGTGCAAAGGTGCATATGATTTCATTTTCATTTTCAAAACAGAACTTAAAAATAGAAAAAAGGAAGCAACACTGAAAAGGTTTGGCCTTCCCTTCCCTACGAAGATGGAACCATTTTGAAAAGCAAACTAATTAAATCAGTTTTCAGCCCCGCAATTACAGAAGAGTTCAAATTCTCTGGGAATCCACTGATAGAAATATGAATGATTAATGTAGAAATTTGGGTAATAAACCAGTACTTATGTAAGCACTCCTTGTTCTCTTGATTTGCCTCCTTCAATGAGGTTATGTACCTGACTGAAGAAAGGGCGGTATATAAATAAAGTTTTTATTATTATTATTAAGGCAACTCATGTGGGATCTCTGGATTTTTAGAATAGCACTAAGGGATTGACTCCACAGCATTCCCAAAAGGAAGCAGAATCTTACAAGTCCACTTGGTCTCAAAGATCTGTGTGAAATGGTACATAAGTAGTATTAAGTTATCTTGGTATTTAATCTGTTAATATTGTTTGGATTTGAACCTGTGTTGAGGGACTGGGAAAGGGATTATTTATGAACTTCCTTTAACTTGTAACACTTTTATGTTTTCCATTTGACTGCCATTGTATTTATATTGTTCTTTTCATTGTTTTGTTTAAATAGTGGTCAGGGGATTGGGAGAGGACTGTTTGTATTTTATTGTATTTCTTGCATTGTATTTTCTTACTGTTGTTAGCCACCCGGATTCTCTGTGATTGGGCGGGATATAAATAAATCTATTATTATTATTATTATTATTATTATTATTATTATTTACTTGCTGATGTCTCAGAAACCAGAGTTGAGGCTCATTAAAGATTTCCAATGAGAAGAGATTGGTGTTTCAACAGTCTTCTCCGTCTTTATTAGCTGCAAACCCACAATATGTTGGGTATGGTTTCCCCACCGTCCTTCCAATAATCCTGTAATGGGCCCTTCTCTTATCTTGTCACTACAATCCTGTTAAGTAGGTTAAACTGATAAATAGCAACAAGGCTGAAGTTACCCAATTTTGATTCAGCTCAAAACATGATGCTATGCAGCACTGAGAATTGAGTCTACGTAGAGATGGAAAGAAGCCGTTATTCTGGTGAAGATTTGTGAACTTGCTGAAATGGACTAACTGACAATGTTGATGAATGAAAAGTCTTTGGTTAATTTAAGAAAGATACGTTTATCAACTTTTGGAGACAATGATGAGAGATCAGTTGGAGGTTTTATAAGATAAAATAAAGATAACTGTAATGTGTTTACAGTAGAAGTAAAAGTGGGATATGGTTTTTCAGAAGATTAATATAGTTTGAGTTAAAGGTTTCCAGTTGGGTGGAAGTCAGATATGTAATATATCCATGCTACACATGTTATAAGCAAGCACTTACGTTAAATTTTTGCTATTTGGAAAAAAATTGTATACTGTACTGGTTTTATGGCAATTTTATGTGTATTGTTTTATTGTTTTGGTTTTTGCAATGGCCATTGGCCAAAAGCAATAAAGATTGATTGATTGATATATGTAATGCTTAATTTGTGCATGTTTGTATTTTATGTTGGGAGACTATGTTTTTTGTGGTTGCTTTCTTTCTTCTTTAATATTTTATGTATTTGAAATTATGTGTTTGAACAAAAATATATTTTTTAAAAAATATACTATATCAAATAAGTGTATGTGTGTCATTTGTCTTCAAATCATTTTCAACTTGTGGTGACTGTAAGGCAAATCTTGGCCAAGCAGGGATTCTGAGCAGAGTCATAATTCAATGCTCAAGCCACTACCTATGCTGGATTTCATACCAAATAAGTACCACACACCAAATAAGTACAGCAAAACGCTGCAGTGTTGGGTAACATTATAGTTATAAAACTAAGGGCACTCACCATCTGAACATTTGAACATCAAAAACAGAAAGAGTAATAGCTGTATAGACTCTCCATTTTCAGAAGCACCCCTGAATGTTCAAAACTTGGACAAGAGCTAGAGATGCATCCAAACTCCTCTCATAAGCTTTCCAGAAACATACAGCTGACCATAATGGAAACTTTTGACAAGTTAGAGAGTTAGAGACAACGTAGTAAGCAAATGTAACTCTTCAAATATTCTGAGCTACAGCTTCAATGATCCCTCACTTTTAGCGATGGTGAGAGCCAGCATGGTTTGAGCATTGCTCTATGACTCCGGAGACCAGGGTTCAAATCCTTGCTTGGCCATGTAAACCCACTGGGTGATCTTGGGCAAGTCACACTCTCTCAGCCTCAGAGGGAGGCAAGGGCAACCCCCCTCTGAACAAATTCTGCCAAGGAAACCCCATGATGAGTTCATCTTAGTTCGCCATAAGTCAAAAAACAACTTGATGGCACACAACAAATTAGGCCAAAAGCTCTCTTGCCACCTTCAGATCAAGCAGGAAGAGTCTCTTTCCAATTTTCAGAGAAGTTCTTGAGAGCATCATTCCACTGGTGGCTGCGACCAGAGAGAGAAGGAGGAGGCCCAAAATAATTGTTTTTGGGGTTTTCTTAACAATATTTGTTAAGACAGCATCTGCCATTGCCATCCTCTGAGGGCAAGAGAGTGTGATTTGCCCATGAAAAACCCATGATAGGTTCACCTTAGGGTTGCCAAAAGTCAGAAATTACTTGGAAAAACAAAAAAGGATTTGAGAAGAGGGCTGAAAAAATGCACAGGCCAAAGTCTTTGGATCTGAGCACTTTAACAAGATCCCCCTTTGCCAATCCAGACCAAGAAATAAACCCCCTCCCATGCTATTCATCACTACAAACTGCTAAGTAGAAGCTGTGAAGGGAGAACAAAGGGTATGTTCAAAGGGTACAAACAGAAGGTAACAGATCCCTCTCTTGATCTAGGCTTATTCTTTGTTTGGATACACAATACCTGAAGTCTGTATGAGTAAGGGCTCTGCAAGAACAAAGCTGAGCATGGCAGTGATGGATTGCACCATCATAGCAGAGATCTGGTGCATGGGACAGTGTCTATTCCAATAAGGTTTCAATTCCAAGTAACATTTGTGGGGAATACACACAGTGCCAAGAACTGATGTCTTGTGTTTTAAACCCAGTATTCAATTATCCCTAATGCCAATATGGGTATTCTATTAATTAAAACAGCTGCTGACAATGTCAGTTCAACCCATCTCCTAGTGCACATGCATGTGTACACACACATACACACACTTCTGCTTTTACCTCTAAGTATGTACCGAGTCTGGCCTGGGTCTGGTTTGTTGTTGTTAACCCACCTTGAAGTTGATCCCAACTCATGGCGACTCCATGGATGAGACATCTCCAAGACTCTCTGTCCTCCACTGCTCTGCTTAGGTCCTATAATTTCATACCCGTGACCTCCTTAATAGAGTCCATCCATCTTGCAGATGGTCTGTCTTTCTTTCTACATCCCTCCACCTTCCCTAGCATTATTGTCTTTTCCAATGAGTCATGCCTTCTCATGACGTGGCCAAAGTACAACAACCTCAACTTTATCATCTTAGCTTGCAGGCTTGATCTGTTCGAGGACCCTTTTGTTTGTCTTTTTGGCTGTCTATGATATCTTCTTCTCCAGCAGCACATCTCAAATGAAACTATTTTCATCTTATCTGTTTTCCTCACTGTCTTGCTCTTGCATCTGTTGATGGTAATGGGGAATACAATGGCTTGCTTGATTCTAACTTTTGTTCTTAGTTGTGTATCTTTCCTCTTTGAGATCTTTTCTAGTTCTTTCATTGCTGCCTTCCCAATTCCCAGTCTTCTTCTGGTCTCTTGACTGCACTTCTCATTCTGGTTCCATCAATGCATTTCCAGTTACCCAATTAAGCAATTTTTCCCTTCTTTTTCAGAGTTGTGGTGGCAAAGTGGTATAGTCTTATCTCACTATGAATGTGCCAAAACATTTTCAAAAAAATTAAATAGAGATAGAGAAAGAGAAGAAAATGAGATTCAGATAACAGGTGAAACTATTAAACAAGAAGAGATAATAAATATGTTCTTTCAAGAATATTCCAAACTCTTCAAGGACCAAAAAAAATAGACAATGACAGCTTAAATATAAAAGAGTTCTTGGAATTAAAAAAAAATTACAAAATTGAACCAGGATCAAAAAGAATATCTGGAAGAACCAATTACAAAAATGGAAATTATTTTGGCTATTGAAAGCTTAACAGAACATAACGCCCCAGGATTAGATGGCTATTCAGCAAGATTTTATAAAATCTTTAAAACGGAATTGGTAGACCACTTCCAAGATTTATTAAATAAAATTCCAGCAGAAGGCATGCCGGAATCATGGATGTATAGTGAAATTATCCTTATCCCTAGCGATGTAAAGAATAATCTCCAAAATTTGAAAAACTGAAGAAATATCTGTTATTCGAAGATTTCGTAAGCTTGTTAAAGAGAAGAAATTATTAGCATTTCTTGAACAATGAGAAGAATTTTGGTTTTTAATAATTTCCAAATGGAGTGAAGGGAAGGGACCTCAGCTACACTATTGGTTGGTCAAAAGCTCATACTGGCTTTTACCAAAGGCTTAATTATTTCCTTTGTTAGGGTAACAAATCCTCCCCCCCTCCTTTGCCCACAGCTTTGCTTTTAAAAAACAAATGACAACAAAAGGAGAGAGAATTTGTGTGTGGGTGGTGACCATCCAAATTCTCACAGAAGAGAAAGGGGGGGTGGGGTGAAATCCAACTCCCTTCTTGGAAACATCACACTCTCTCATTCATGATTATTCTGAACTCTCTTTGTCCTTGCCAAAAATTTAAAAATAAAAATAAAAATGCATGATAGGTTTTGCTTTAGCATCACTCATACATATGAATTCTCCTTGCCAAAAAGGTTTAAAGAACATTCCTCTGTTTGAAAAAAAAACTGAATCCACACTCAACTGCCTTCAAATGGAGCTGAGACAGTGTGACCCTCACAGAAGAGAAGGGGTGAGGTGGGGTGGGGTGGCAATAATAATAATAATGTGTGACAGGTTTGCCTTACCATCACCGTGAGAGAGATGCAGAGAGAGAGTTGGCCATGTTCATCTCAGGCTGAGAGAGTGTGACCTTCACAAAAGAGAAGAAGGGGTGGGGTGGGGTGGGGTGCAATGGCAGGAATTCTGTCATTGGAAGGGATTCACAAAGGTCATCTTGTCCAAGCCTCTTTCTAACAAGAAGGAATACCTAGGTCCTAGGATTACAGGACTGGAGTTGAAGCTGAGAGCATGTGACTTGTCATAATTCTCTACCACCAAAGCAGGACAAAATGTAGGAAAAAAATGTAGGCCAAAATGTAGCTCAAAATGCAGGACAAAATTTACCCCAAAATGTAGGACCTCTGAAACTAAATGCATCTGAGGAAATGCGACAGGAGGCAGCGGTGAAGGAGAAGCAAGGTTTGATCCTTTCTTTGGGCTTAAAAAAACCCACTGGGCTTGTCACACTCTCTCAGCCTTAAGGGAAGGTGAAGGCAAACCCCCTATAAACACATCTTCTGAGAAAACCTTAGACCAAGTCACACACTCTCAGCCTCAGAATAAGGCAAAGGCACACCCTATCTGAACAAACCTTAAAAAAAACAACCCTTGGGCAAGTCACACTCTCTCAGCCTCAGAGGATGGCAAAGTCAAACCCTCTCTGAACAAACCTCCCAAGAAAACCTCTTGAAGGCGCACACACACATACACTCACACCAAAGGAAAACTCTCTGAACAAACCAAGAAAACCCATTAGGCAAGTAGGTTACACACTCTCAGCCTCAAGGAAAGGCTGGGAAAGGCAAACTCTCTGAACACACCAGGACATTTTGAAATTCCTCCTGGGCAGAAATGTAGCACGTGTCCACCTTGATAAAGAATGACGTCTGGCCACCCAGATAAAATGGAGGACGTTAAACCTTGAGCTCTGGGCCCCACGACAAACTCCAACTCCCAGAATTCCATAGGCTTGAGCCAGAAAAAGAGTTCAACTTTTAGCTCAGGGCCCCACAACAACAAACTCCAACTCCCAGAATTCCATAGCCTTAAGACAGAAAAAGTTTTCATCCATGAGCTCAATGCCTCACAACAAACTCAAGCTCCCAGAATTCCATAGCCTTGAGTCAGAAAAAGAAGCTTTGAGCTCTGGGCCCCACAACAAACTCCAACTCCCAGAATTCCATACCCTTGAGCCAGAAAAAGAGTTGAACCTTGAGTTCTGAGCTCCACGATATACTCCAGCTTCCAGAATGCCATAGCCATGTATTCCGAAGAGGGTTGGACTTGATGGTCTTTGAGGACCACCCCCCCAACTCTATCATTCCTTGTTGGGGCTTCAATCAAAGTTTATTTGTGTCCTTTCAACCCCTGCTAAGCCTCCTTTTGACATGGTAAGTGAGTTTGAAATGCAAATTAAATTAGCACCAACACAGGTAATTAGCGAATAGTTGTCTTTTATTGTTATTCGGGAAATCTGTGAAAAATAATTATCTAGCTGCGGACAGGGAGAGAAAAATAACCTTTTTGAGACGAATTTTTTTAAAAAAAATTCTCATGAAGTTCTCAATGGACGAGAAGAAAAACAATGGTTTGTCAAATCACTACTTATCCCTAAAGAGGGGAAAGATACGCAGGATGTATCCAATTATAGGCCAATATCCCTATTAAACTTAGATTATAAGATTTTTGCAATGATACTGGCAAACACGTTTAAAAAATATTAGAGAAAACTATACATGAAGATCAAAATGGCTTCATACCAAATAGGCAAATAAGATTTAATACAAGAACATTAATAAATACTCTGGAATATTATAAGTTGAATAGGGATAAAAAACTATTATTGATATTTGTCGACACTGAGAAGGCGTTTGACAATATAAAATGGCCTTTTATGTTTGAAACACTGAAACAAATGGGATTTGGAGACAATTTTTTAGGAAATATAACAAATATTTATAAAATTCAAAAAGCACATATCTCAATAAATGGAGGAAAGTCACCAGAATTTTGTATAGATTAAAGGTACAAGACAGGGATGTCCTCTATCTCCCCTACTTTTTATTTTTGTGTTAGAAATCCTCTTAAACTTCATAAGGGAAAACAAAGAAATTAGAGGTATAAAGGAAAAGAACAAAGAGATAAAATTAAAAGCTTTTGCTGATGACCTGGTGATAATACTAGACAACCCTCTAAAAAGTATTGATTTGTTAAAAGAGGAATTGGAAGCCTTTGGAAAATTGGCAGGATTAAAAGTGAATAAAAATAAAACCTGATTGCTAGTGAAAAAATATTAAAGAAAAAGAAGGAAATTTAATAGAAAGAAAACTAGGTTGTAAAATTAAAGATAAAGTGAAATATTTGGGAATTTGATATCAACCAAAACAGCAGAACTTTTTGACCTGAATTACATGTCAACATGGAAAACAATTCAAAAAGATCTAATTAAATGGAACAACTTAAAACTTTCCTTATCAGGCAGATGTGCGACATTCAAAATGAACATTCTTCCGAAACCTCCCTATAATCCAGAACAAGAAAATAATTTTGCAATGGGAAAAAGAAATAAGGAAATTTATCTGGGTCAGCAAAAGGGCAAGAATTAAATGGACAACCATGAAGGACTCAATTAAAAGGGGGGGGGGCATGGCAGTACCAGACATCTTACTATATTATAGACCAGCATGTATAGTGTGGATGAAAGATTGGTGTAAAATGAGTGAAACAAGCTATATGCCACTAGAAAGACATAATATCAAGTTTGGAAGGCATGCATATGTCTGGTACGATGGTCATAAAACAGATAAAACCTTTACGAAACATATATTAAGAAAATCATTGATTAACAACTGGTTAAAGGTAAAACATATGTTTTATAGGGGGCTCCCATTTTGGGTCTCACTCAAGAGGCCTTTATAGGTCACTTGGGGAAAAACCAGAAATGGCTGTCATATAAAGATTTATTGACACTAGATAATGAAAAAATATTAACTTGTATGCTAAAAATGAAATTGAAACTAGAACCAAGTCTTCCTTGAACTGGCTGAGTTATTTCCAAATTAAAGAAAGGTTCAAAAAGGATATGAGTCTATTTGGATTTTAGAGAGAGAAAAATGAATTAGACATTATGTTAATAGAGACCGGAGGAAAAAACATATTAAGTAAAATTTACAATACGTTACTGAAAAGACAACTGGAAGAAGTAGAAGTAAAGGAAGTCATGATAAATTGGGCTCAGGAACTGGGATATAATTTAGATTTAGACAACTGGGAAAAAGCTAGAGTAAAAACAAAGAAATTTACAGTAGCACAAAATTTTAAAAGAAAATTATTTCAAAGTGGTAAATAGATGGTACCACACACCATGTTCATTAGAGAAAATATCCAGACAAAATAACAATCTGTGTTGGAGATGTAAAAACGAAGTGGGTACATATTTACATATTTGATGGTACTGTCCAATTAGAAAGAGCTATTGGACAAAAATCCATTTGGAAATTAATCAGATATTAAAAATGAAGTTTGAAATGAAACCAGAATTATACCTTTTAAATATGACCACACTATTAGGACAAGAAGAGGAAAGGAAATATTGGAAGATAATTCTATACTTAATATCAGCGGCAAGGATGTTAATTGCAAAATATTAGAAGCTACCTATTACTCCACATATAGAAGACTGGAGAAATAAAATATCTGAAATGAAAGACCTCCGCATTGTCATGGACTGATCATTTCCTGATCAAGATCGACCTTAAAGGGTGGTGGACCCATTCGAATGGTCCACCCTCAAAGGCTAATGGAACCAATTGGCTTCCAGAAGGCACTAGAGGGTTTAATGGTTGGTAATGCTGGCGATTCTGTCGAAGCCTTGGTGAATACCTGGAACAACGATCTGCCCAAGGCTCTCAACTCAATCGCTCCTGAGCGTCCTCTCCAACCCGCTCCTAACCGCAAGCCCTGGTTCACAGACGAACTCAGGGAGATGAAGCAGGCTGGACGACGTCTAGAGGACAGATGGCAGAAGACTCATCTCTTATCTGACAGAACTCGCCAGAGGCAGCATCTTCGCGCCTATCGGGAGGTTTTGCGTGCAGCGCGGAGATCCTTCTGCTCTGCACAGATTGCGTCTGCAGAGTCCCACTCAGCAGAGCTGTTTAAGGTGGTGGGGGAGCTGATGCAGGTTCCCCCTGCACCAAATCCCCTGCTCAACCCCACAACGGCCTGCCGTGACACGTTTAACACCCACTTTGCAGATAAAATCTCTTGGATAAGGGCCAACTTAGATGCCAATGTTTCAGCAGTATCTGTAAACGAGGCACCTAGCGACTCCGTTGTTGTCACCTTACTAGATGAGTTTCAATCTGTAAGTACTGATGATGTGGACAAGCTCCTTGGAAGCGTGAAGAAAATGACCTGCTCTCTCGACCCATGACCATCATGGCTGGTCGTCCAGGGAGGGGACACACTGAGGACATTCCTTTGGGGTGTGATCAATGCGTCCCTCAGGGAGGGCACTGTTCCACCTTCTCTGAAGGAGGTGGCTATAAAGCCTCTCCTGAAGAAACCTTCCCTTGATCTCCTGGACAGAAACAACTATAGACCAGTTTCGTTGCTGCCATTTTTAAGCAAGGTGATCGAGAGAGCGGTCGCGTCACAACTCCAAGCTGTCTTGGATGAAACTGATTTTCTTGATCCATTTCAAACCAGCTTCCAGGCAGGTTATGGAGTTAAGACTGTGATGGTTGCTCTGACAGATGACCTCCACTTGAGCATCGACAGGGGTAGTGTGACCCTGCTGGTGCTCTTGGACCTCTCAGCGGCCTTTGACACCATAGATCATGCCATCCTTTTGAACTGGCTGGTAGAGTTGGGTATTGGAGGTACAGCTTTGCGGTGGTTCCGTTCCTTTCTCTCTGGCAGGCTCCAAAGGGTGAGGCTCGGGGACAGCTGCTCCTCTAAAATCGAGCTAAACTGTGGTGTCCCTCAGGGCACCATTCTGTCCCCGATGCTATTTAACATTTATATGAAGCCACTGGGGGAGATCATTCAGAGGTATGGAGCTCAGTGTCATCAGTATGCTGATGACACTCAGATATATTTCTCCATGACAAGATCATCTGCTCAGACCTCAGATGGCGTCTCCTCTCTCATGACTGCCTGGTAACGGTAATGGATTGGATGAGGGAAAACAGACTGAGGTTTAATCCAGACAAAACGGAGGTACTGACGGTCACCAGCCTGAAACCAGGTTTGGGAATACAACTCCCGGTCCTAGACGGAGTCACACTCTCCTCAATGGACCCTGTTCGCAGTCTGGGGGTACTTCTAGACTTGTCGCTCCACATGACTAGTCAGGTGAATGCGATGGTCAGGAGCGCCTGTTATCAACTTTGGCTGATACGTCAGCTGCGCCTTTACCTGGAGATGAGGGACCTGGAAACTGTGGTACATACTCTGGTCACCTCACGTTTAGATTACTACAATGCGCTCTACATGGGGCTACCCTTGTGCCTAACCCGGAAACTTCAACTGGTTAAAATATGGCAGCCAGAACAGTCACCAGCGTATCTAACCTGTGCTAAAATCTCTCCACTGGCTGCCGATTAGTTTCCAGGCACAGTACAAGGTGCTGGTTTTGACCTTTAAAGCCCTTCATGGCTCATGGCTCAGGTCCATCCTATCTTAGGGGCCGCCTCTCCCCATATGAGCCCCCTCCCACTCTTCGGTCCTCTGGGAGGAACTTGCTACAATCTATGAAAACTAGGCTGGCATAGACCTCCCGGAGGGCCTTCTCTGCCATTGCTCCCAGGTTATGGAATGGCCTGCCGGATGAGATGCGCCTTATTACAACTTTGGATAGCTTTAAGAGAGCCACCAAGACGCATCTTCCGGCAGGCCTTCCCAGAAAACAACTAATCTTTCTGTCATCTATTGTCCCTCCAGTCTCATTCATTGAGACATTTGATACTCTTGAGGCCACCCACTTACCCAATTTTAGTTAGAGCCATTAATGTCTAATGTTTTAATGTCCCAGTGTTTGAAATCTTATCCTTAGTTTAATTTGTTTTTAAGGGGTGGGAGGGGACACCGAATTGTTATTTTAACTGTATGTATTTTTAAATGTTGTACTCCACCCCGATTGCTCAACCAGAGGGGCGGAATATAACTAAATATTTATTATTATTTATTATAGACAGACTAACAGCATTATTAAATAAAAAGGATATGTTAGAATGGGAAAAAATTGGGAAGTTGTGACATCATATTTGATGACTGTTTAGGATTATATTTTTGGAATTACTAAGTTATTTAGCAGAATATTGCTAATAAAGGGTTAGATGGAAAATGACTTAAAAAAAACAACCAATATTAGATTATTGGAATCTAAGGGGGGTGTAGAAGTATAAATGTATACGAACAGAGATAAATGATGTTATAGTTTGATAATACCTGTAAATATAGCTTTGCTGGATGTAATATTTGTATAAAGTATAAATGTATACCAACAGAGATATATGATGTTACAGTTTGATAATATGTGTAAATATAGCTATGCTGGCTGTAATATTTGTAAAAAAAATTAAATTTGATTTAAAAAATAATTAAAAAAGAAACGACTAAGTCAGATGAAGGATATAGTAAAACAACAAAGAGAGAGAGAGAGGAAGAAAGTTCATATTCCAAAGAAAATAGTGAAGAATAACTGTGATTGGATAGTGATATACTGTATTCCTGAATGATCGGTTGTGAATGTGTTGCTTTCCCTTCTTATCTCCCTTGTCCCCCTTCTTTGATCTATACAACAGAATTAAACAAAAATGCATAATGAATGAAAAAAGTTATTAACCTTATTTCATGGAATGTAAAGGGTCTTAATGATAAAGTGAAAAGAAGAGAAATTTTCTATATCTTGGGTAAGCCCAAATATGATATAGAAATCCCACCCACATCATGCCCCAAGAGAGAGAAAAGGAGGATTAAAAAAGAAACTTGCAGACCAGGATTGTACTATAACTATTAAAAAAAATGGGCAAAAACATGGCATATTTAAAGAATGATTGGACGCTGGCATAGAACAAACCAATAGAAGATATGAAATTCTGGAAGAGAATCCCATGACATTTCCCGGAACAATGGGACAGTCGAGGAGAAGTCCCTAGTTTGCTTTGCTCAATATACTGTGTGTTTGCAGTGTAAATGAATCATACCTGCAATAAAAGAAAAAATGCATATATGTCCATTTCACTTGCTGTTGGCAGGTATCTTCTGGCTACCAATGGAAACATGCTGCAGCTACGCATATTGACAATACATGCTTAAATACTTGTTTAGCAGCTGCAGAAGTAGGAACCTTGCATTTAAAACAGTAAAGCAATAAAAAAATTAAATCCCACAAACTCTTCTGGCAGGCATCAGAATTCCCAACAAATCATATACAGAGAAAAACCAAAGAACCCTAACTATCTCATATTCTGCTGTGGGAGAAAGGATTTGGAAGGGGATTGGGAGGGGGAGAAAAAGAACACTAGTGAGATTTCTGCATGTTCTCAGAGAAGATGTTGAGAGAATATTTATCTACAACCCAAAATGAGCAGTTACTGGGTGCTGGAGAGCCCAAGGGAGGGCCATTAATGAAAGGAAGCCTTGCTGAGAGCAGACTTCAGAACTAAAGGAAACATGAAAATCACTAGATGATTCTGTTAGTTGGGACATGTTACTGGAATTATTGAAAGAATTAAAGGTAGGAGAAAATTTTACATATTGAATGGGAAAGATTTACAAAAACCAAAAAAGCACAAATAAGAATTAAAATTTTGAAAGAACAAAATTTATTGGAATTCAAAGAGGGACAAGACAGGGGTGTCCTCTTTCCCCATTGTTGTTTTTGCTGATCATAGAGGCGTTGATAAAGACAATAAAGAGGAATGCCAATATAAAGGGATGTAAGATTTAAAAACATAATTACAAAATAAGGGCATTCACAGATGATGTAATCATAATAATGGAGGACCTAAAGGAAAGAAAGTCTTAGAGATATTAAAAATATTTGGCCATATAACTGGATGTAAGATAAATAAGTGTAAATCAGCTCTTTTAACTAAAAACTTGAAAGGAGAGGAAGAGAAGGAGATAGAAAAAACAGTGGGTATAAAGGTGGTGAAAAAAATTAAGTACCTAGGTGTTCAGATTACAAAAAGATCGATTAATTTGTTCGATAATAACTACAGGAAATTGTGGAGTAAGATCAGAAGCGATATGTTGTATTAGAATAAATTAAATCTATCCCTCCTAGGAAGGATATCTACAATAAAGATGAATATTCTACTTTGAATCCTTTTTATGTTTCAGATGATTCCTAACATAAATCGTGACAAAATTTTACATGACTGGCATAAAGACATTTCACAGTTTATTTCGAGAGGTAGGAAACCAAGAGTTAAAATTAAAATACTACAAGAGCCAAAAGATAGAGGTGGCCTAAACCTCCCAAACTTAAAGATATATTTTGAGGCCTGTTCATTATTATGGATGAAAGACTGGGTCCTATTAGTTGATAATAAACTTCTAGAACTAGAAGGAGATGGGGCAAATTATGGATGGCAAGCATATATAGCATATGGGAAGGACAAGCAGAACAAAAACTTCTCCAATCATTATATAAGGAGATTGCTGATGAGAATATGGAATAAATTTAGAAGAAGAATAATACCAAAAATGGGTCTGTGGGTCTCCCCATATGAAGCCTTTTATAGAAAGGAGATGTGCAAGGAAGGGAGATGGTGTACATATAAAGATTTACTGGAAAGGAAAAAGGAAGGTTGGGAACTGAAATCAAGAGAGATACTGGTTAAGGAAGGATGGGAGTTGAACTGGTTCACTTACAGGCAAATGTTGGAAAGGTACAAGAAAGACTTAAGAGACTATGGATTTGAAATGGATGGAGGGACTTCAGAGATAACCAAAATATTAGTTAAAGATAATAGTAAAGTAATAGGGAAATTGTATAAGGTTCTTTTAAAGTATGATACAGAAGAGGAAGTAATTAAAGATTCAATGACTAAATGGGCTAAAAATGTAGGACATTCAATACAGCTGTCACAATGGGAAAAATTGGGGGAATATAAATAAATACACAGCCTCTCAAAATTGAAAAGAAATTTTTTACAAAATCTCCTACCGATGGTACTTGTCCCCAGAAAAGCTTGCAAAAATCAAGAAGTCACCAAATAATATATGTTGGAAATGCGAAAAGAAGATAGGTACATTCTATCATAGTTGGTGGACATGTAAATGGGCAAGGAAATTTTGGGGGATCATAAGAGAGTCAATGAATGAGATCTTAAAGGAAGAGATAAAATTGGAACCTGAATTTTTCCTGTTGGGAATTTTTGAAGATAAAGTTGAGGCTAAACATGGAAAAATTGCATTTTATATGACCTCACTTGCGAGAATATGTTATGCTTCTAAATGGAAAGATGGAATGGAGATGGACAAATTGACACAAGCTCTGAATGACAAATCTGAGGACATTTTTATAGAAGAATGGAAGTTAGTATATGAATTTCTTGAAAAGGAATGGGGTAAAATAGCAACAATGAATATATTTTAAGATAGAATTTTTAGAATATACGAAGTAAATAATATTAGAAAAGATGAGAATGATGATTAAATATCTTAGTTTTCTTAGTATGTACAAAAATGAATTTGTATAAGATATAAGATTGTGTTAACTAGAGATGTATAAGATTTAAGAATGGTTCAACTAGAGATTCTTCAATAAAAAATTATAAATATAAACATAAGAAATGTATAAGAAATGTGATGTAGATAAATGTAGATATAAGAAAGTCAAAATAACCACTAGATGAACATTTATTGGTGGAAAGGAAGTTTTTTAGATAGGATGATAGTGGGGTAACGAATAAGGATGAAAGTGTAATTCAAGATGAAGAAGACGAGATAGAATAATAGAAATGAAGATGAAATGTTTGTATGGTTAGGGTTTGAATGTAGATACGAATGTTAATATATATGTTTAGAGGTAAGGACTGTTGTATGTAGATTGTGTTTGTGAGAAGTAATTTGTTTGTATGGTTTGTTTGTATAAATCAAAAAAGGGAAAAAAAAGAAAATCACTAGACCTTTTTACAAGAACTAGGGGAATGGGGGGAAAGGAATGCTTTATCATGGGAGGAGTGGTTGCATCAAGAAAGATCATGATTTCTCATGATGCTCAACACAAATATTTCACCCATGACCAGAAATCTAGGCTGCTCCATCTTCAGCATGGAATCCCTTCAGCTATTTCAAGACTGTTCTCATGGCTGTCCCCAACAAGTGTTAACTAGTAGCTTCCATATCAATAGGGTGGCAAATCTGAATTTTAGTCCAAACTTTAAAGGAACTGTACAGTTGAAGGCTTTCATGGCCAACATCCATAGTTGTTGTTGTTGTTGTTGTTGTTGTTTAGTTTTTCAGGCTATGTGGCCACGTTCTAGAAGAGTTTATTCCTGGTGTTGCACCAGCAACTGTGGCTGGCATTTTCAGAGCAATCTCTGAGGCATCTCTGAAGATGCCAGCCACAGATGCTGGCGAAACGTCAGGAATAAACTCTTCTAGAACATGGCCACATAGCCCAAAAAACCCACAAAAAATTATTTAAAGGAACTATTCAAGGTCCCAAACTCTATATTCCCAAAACAGACTAGGGTCCAAGACAAATGGGCAGAAAGGGGAGGCAAAATGCAACCACATGGTGTGGCCTGCGCATGGAGCAAAAAGAAGTCCTGAAATCTTTTTGTGCCATAGAACAGGCATCATTGGTGCACTCGCATGTCATGATTATGCCCACTGTGCGCCACTCTGGGCACTGCACATGGTGGACGTCATCATCACATGTGCTGTGTAAACAGTGGCATGCCAAAATGCCGCCAGCAGCGCATACTAGGGCTCGGGACCATGTGGATGCTCTGCACTCCTAAGTGCTAAGATCTCCCCGATGACACAGCAAATGGCCCATCTGTACTGGGCCTAAGAACCCTGGACAGCTCCTTTAAAGTTCAGACTAAAACGCAGAGCAGATTTATCTTCCCAGCAACATGAGAGCCATGATGTGGACCTCCTGTGTACTTGGACCTCCTGGTCTCCAGCCTAAGCCTACTCAGCACTTGCATCTGTCCATCCTTATAGGGCTTGACTTCCCAACCACTCACTATCCTGGTTATACGTCCTTCACAACCAAAATGGGTAGTGTGCGTGTGTGATGGCTATGGTGCATAAAGGTCACAACGGGGCTTTTTAGATTGGCAGGAAAGTGTGACATGAAGTTGCACTTTCCTTAATGCTTAGCAGCTAGACTGCAAGCCCCAGGTGTGCATTTAAAAAGTACAGGGCAGCTAGACTGAGGTTTTTTCTGTGGCTCAGCAACTACATGGGAAGCTGTCAAAACGCTACAAACACAGGCGGAGCAGCTACATGGGCGGCAAGGAACGTGGCTTTTAGCCGCGCTTTAAACATTTTTTTTCCCTTGCTGGCTGCGAATTGCGCAATTGCGCAGGTACATCATACAGTCGGAGCTATCACATGGGGGAGTACAGGACCATTCTGAAAGAGGGAGAAAGTGAGGTCAGTTCGGAAATGGACGTGATTACGCACAAGCTCATCACACACAAGACAAGAGAGCATCTACACAAAAAGAAAATGCAGAGTCAATACGAAAGAATTCATCACATGTGAACATACTGGTTGGCTTTCTGTTGCAAATTAAGGCATCTTGGGAAATGGTAGCAAAGGCTCATGGGAGTTGTAGTCTGTGTTCTGTCAGAGCATTATATTGAGTTGTCTTGAGGTTTCAGCCCTCTGTCCAGGAGGGATTCCCATATGTCCTCCAGTCTTGAGCAGAGTTGGTCCCTTTTCCAAGTTGACCAGGCACATCCTCCTTTGCCAGGACACGTCCTACTTTTCCAGCCTTCTTTTTGAAGAGGAAGCAGGAGGGCCAGGCGTGCTCTGGCCAGGCTCTGGGGGTCTCTTCCTGGCTCCTTCCCTCCCTCCCTCCCTCCCTCCCTGCTGCCTTCCTCCTCCCTTTGGCTGAGAGAGTGTGACTTGCAGGGAGGAAGGGCAGCGGTGGTGCTCCAGGTCCTCCTGATGCTGGGCCAGGGCAAGCTGGAAACAGGAGGAGGAGGAGAGGGACATGGGGCCCCTCTGCTGGCCTGCTTCCATGCAAGTCACACTCTTGGAAGGCAGCCAGGAGGAAGGCAGCCAGGAGAGAGCCCTGGAGCCTGGCCAGAGTGTGCCTGGGCCTGCCTTCTCCTCCCCCCTTCAGCTGAGACAGTGTGACTTGCAGGGAAGCAGGGCAGCGGAGGTGCTCCAGGTCCCTCCCCTTCTCCTCCTCCTCTTGCCAGCTTGCCCTGGCCTGGCTGAGCGCCTCCAGTGCCCTGCTGTCTCCCTAGAAGTCACACTCTCTCAGCCAAAGGGAGGAGGTGAAGGAAGGTGCAGGCGCACTCTGGCTGGGCTCTGAAGGTCTCTTCTTGTCTTGGCACCTTCCCTCCCTCCGCACTTGTATCGCTGCCTTTAAATGGGCGCTTTAAAGATACAGAGCCCCATTTAACCGTGCAACTACACCTTAGCCTTTAGATGCAATAGCAATGTTGCGCCCTTTTAAAAAAAGTAGTGGGGAAATCAAACTACTTTTTAAAGGCACTTCTTCTCCCTTAAAACTCCAAAATAGTGTTTTCATGGCACACTTTCCCCTTTTCTCATCTAAAGGCTGGGCTTTCATGCAGCCATCAACACACCTCTTTTTGCCAATCTAAAATGGGCCAGCTCCTTTTTAAAGCACTTCTTCTCCCTTAAAATGCCAAAATAGTGTTTTCATAGCACACTTTCCCTTTTTCTCATCTAAAGGCTGGGCTTTCATGCAGCCTTCAACACACCTCTTTTTGCCAATCTAAAATGGGCCAACATGTTCATAGCCAGCAGCGACAGATTAGTCAAGCCTGTTTCTGGTCTTGTTCAGCAAGCATGGGGAACTCTGGGTCCTCAGCAGCTTCTTCTAGTATGGCCAATGGCAAGTGATTGTGGGAATGTGCAGAGCAGAAAGAGTTCTCTACTGTATGCATTGCCTCTCTATAGGAACAAAAAAATTTCCTGTGACGAGTTTTGTCAGATAAGAGTGGAGTTTTCCAACAGATGCACTCTATTCGTTATCCAACCTGCTTCATCTTCCTCAGCTCTTCAGTGTACCGTGGTTTACAATTTGAAGTAGGTTGGAAAGGACACTTGGGAGCGATTGTGTCAATAGCATTGGTGAGATCGGTGTTCCAGGTGTTAACCAAACCTTCGACAGAATCACCAGCGGTACTAACCATTAAACCCTCTAAGGCTTTCTGGAATTCAATTCGTTCCATTAGCCTTCGAGGCAGACCATTCTAATGGGTCCTCCACCCCAACAGGGTAGACAGTGGCTCTTAGTTTAGCCTTGATCAGGAAATGATCCATCCATGGCAATGAGGCGGTATTGATTACCTCTGCCTATGGATATTCCTGTTTCGTATTAAAGACTGCATTCAGGGTATGACCTGCACAATGAGTAGTCCCGAGAACAAATCAGGATAGGCCCATGTTTGCCATGGAGTCCATGAACTCCGGAGCCACATGTGCTTGGGTGAGATCTAATCTAATTTACACTTGAGCCATTGCATTCTGGGAGCCATTGCTGGGAGAAGCCAGACCTCTGAAGTCTACACAAGGCTTGCAGAATTTTAATTTTTCTTATCTAGTCAAGGAGGTTTTTAGAGAATAGAAGAGAAGCTGCCCTGAAGCATCAGAGGAAGTGAGTCAGAGACTTGCCTTTGGAGGGAGCTAGTAGCCAGGAGCTTTCTACATAACTATAGGCCCTGGGACTTGAACTCAGTGACAGAGCTTGGGAACAAAGGCCAAGTCTAGCAAAGGAAGCCCACAGTCTTGTTTCAGTGCCTCCTTAAGACTTCTTAGTATAGACACTGAAGGCCCTGTAGCAGTCACCTGCAACACCTGTGGATGTTTGTCAGATGTGGGGAACTACACCTGCCCCAAGTGCAAGTTGGTTACCTTCTTGGAAGAGAAAGTACAGCAGCTAGAGGAGCAGGTATCTGCACTCCAGCATCATAGAGAACAGGAGATTCTCCTGAACAGAACAGAACAGAACAGAATGTCTTGGGTGGGAAACACACAGAGGAAGTTGCTGGGGTGGAGGAGGTCACTCCACATACAACAGAGGTAGTTGTTTGGAGGAAGGTCACACACAGAAGTAAGGAAACCAGGGAACGTTCTGTGAGCTGCTTGCAGCTACAGAATCGCTTTGAATCTCTCTCTGTTGTCAGAGATGGTGAGGAAAAGCAGCAGGGACAGACGGCAGGGACAGAGCAGGGGAGCCTGAGAGTATCACAAAAGGGAACAGACACTGCTAAGCCTCGGAGGAGGCATATGGTGGTGGGGGGGGACTCCTTGCTGAGGGGTACAGAAGCAGTGGTTTATGGGCCTGACAAGATGTCTCGGGAGGTGTGTTGTCTCCCGGGGGGAAAAGATCCATGATGTGATGGAGAGGCTGACAAGACTTGTCAAGCCTACTGATCAATACCCCTTTCTTTTGGTTCATGTGGGAACCAATGATACTGCAAGGCACAGCCTTCAGAATATCAGAAGGAATTATGAGGCTCTGGGAAGGAAACTGAAAGAGATGGATGCACAGGTTGTCATCTCATCTCTTCTCCCGGTAGAAGGGCATGGTCCAGGAAGGGAGAGGAAAATAGCAGAGGTGAATAACTGGCTCCGTAGATGGTGCCGCCAAGAATGGTTTGGATTCTTGGATCATGGGCTGCGGTTCCATGAGGAGGGACTTTTGGAAAGGGAAGGGCTGCATCTCACGCCAGTTTGCAAAAACGTTTTTGCCAACAGTCTGAAGAATCTGATCAGGAGGGCTTTAAACTGAGTTATGTGGGGAAGGGAGACAGCATTCCGGAAGGCAAAAGGGCTGGAGAGAATAGTTAAAGTGGCATAGAGGGAACAAGGCAAACAGTGCAAGGACCCAACAGTAGGAGGCAAAAAAATGTGCAAAAGCAGCAAGTAAAGAGGACACATGGTCTTGGATGTCTCTATACTAATGCACAGATTATTGGAAATAAGCAGGATGAACTCGAACTCCTAGCACAACAAGGGAGATATGATATAATAGGCATCACTGAAACCTGGTGGGATGAGTCTCATGATTGGAATGTAGAAATAGAGGGATATAACCTTTTAAAGAGAAACAGGCCAAACAGGGAAGGAGGAGGAATAGCATTATATATGAGGGATATTTACGCCAGTGAAGAGATCCAGGAAATCAATACTGAAAGCCAGGTGGAGAGCATCTGGATAAAAATTAAAGGAGAGGGAAATAACAGGGATGTCACAGAGGAATTGGATGATGCCTTTCAAGAACAGATAATCACACACTCAGAAAGGAGAGATGTAGTAGTGATGGGTGACTTCAACTATCCTGATATTTGCTGGAAGTCAAACTCAGCCAAATCCTCAAGGTCTAGCAAATTCCTCACATGCCTGGAAGGCAATTTCATTGTGCAAAAGGTGGAAGAGGCAACAAGGGGATCAGCTATTTTAGATCTGATCTTAACCAACAGGGATGACCTAGTCAATGGAGTGCAAGTGGTTGGATCCTTAGGTGGAAGTGACCATGTTCTCCTGGAGTTTGTTATACAGCGGAAAGGGGAAGCCAGGCATAGTCAGACACGCATTCTAGACTTTAGGAGAGCTGATTTCAATAAACTTAGAGAAATACTGGGGGTGATCCCATGGTCTACATGGAATACTAAAAGAGAAGCGAGTTCAAGACGGATGGGAGTTTATCAAAAAGGAGATACTGAAGGTGCAATTTCAAACAGTTCCTATGAGGAAGAAAAATGGAAGATGTCTGAAGAAGCCAGGATGGATGACTAAGGAACTTTCAGCTGGTCTAAATTTTAATCAGACCATATGTAAGAAATGGAAAAATGGGGAAATCACCAAAGAGGAATTCAAACAAATAGCAAGCATGTGTAGGGAGAAAGTCAGAAAAGCTAAAGCGCAGAATGAACTCAGGCTTGCTAGAGAGGTTAAGAACAATAAAAAGGGCTTTTTTCGATATGTCCGCAGCAAAAGGAAGAAGAAGAAAACGGTTGGGCCACTGCAGATGGCAAAATGCTAACAGGGGACAGAGAAAAGACAGAATTACTCAACACCTTCTTTGCTTCAGTCGTCTCAGAAAAGGCAAAGGGTGTTCAAGCTGAGGATAATGGAGCAGAGAAGAGAATAGGGAAATTTCAGCACAGTATAAGTAAAGAGATAGTACAGGAATACCTGGTTAACCTAAATGAATATAAATCTCCAGGACCAGATGAACTACATCCTAGAGTATTAAAAGAACTGGCAAATGTAATATCAGAACCACTGGCAATAATCTTTGAGAAATCCTGGAGAACAGAAGAAGTCCCAGCAGACTAGAGGAGGGCAAACGTTGTCCCCATCTTAAAAAAGGGGAAAAAAAGAGGATCCCAACAATTATCGTCCAGTTAGTCTGACATCAATTCCAGGAAAGCTTCTAGAGCAGATCATTAAGCAGAGAGTCTGTGAACATTTAGAGGCCAATGCCATAATCACAAAAAGTCAACATGGGTTTCAGAGAAACAAGTCATGCCAAACAAACCTGATCTCTTTTTTTGATAAAATTACCAGCTTGGTAGATGAAGCGAATGTGGATATAGTATACCTCGATTTCAGTAAGGCCTTTGACAAGGTTCCCCATGACATTCTTGCAAAGAAGCTTGCAAAATGTGGGATAGACAAGTTAACTGTTACATGGATTTGTAATTGGTTGACTGGCCGAACTCAAAGTGTGCTCAACAATGGCTCCTTTTCATCCTGGAGAGAAGTGACCAGTGGGGTGCCACAGGGTTCTGTGCTGGGCCTAGTGCTATTCAAGATCTTTATTAATGATTTGGATGACAGAATTGGGGGCTTACTTATCAAATTTGCAGATGACATTAAACTAGGAGGAGTAGCTAATACCCCAGAGGACAAGATCAAAATTCAAAATGACCTGAATAGACTAGTAAGCTGGCCAATGCTAACAAGATGAAATTCAACGCAGAGAAATGTAAGGTTCTGCACTTAGGGAGGAAAAATGAAATGCACAGATATAAAATGGAGGACATCTGGCTGAATGAGACCACATGTGAAAGGGATCTAGAAGTCCAAGTAGACCATAAGCTGAACATGAGTCAACAATGCAATTATAGGCTACATCAATAGAAGTATAGTGTCTAAATCAAGGGAAGTAATAGTGCCACTCTATTCTGCTTTAGTCAGGCCCTACCTGGAATACTGTGTCCAGTTCTGGGCACCACAATTCAAAAAAGATGTGGAGAAACTGGAGCATGTCCAAAGGAGCGCAATTAATATGGTGAAGGGTCTGGAAACCATGCCTTATGAGGAACGCCTTAGGGAACTGGGGATGTTTAGCCTGGAGAAGAGAAGGTTAAGAGGTGATATGATGGCCCTGTTTAAATATTTGAAGGGATGTCATATTGAGGAGGGAGCAAGCTTGTTTTCTGCTGCTCCAGAGACTAGGACGCGGAACAATGGATACAAATTGCAGGAAAAGAGATTCCACCTCAACATTAGGAGGAACTTCCTGACAGTAAGGGCTGTTCGACAGTGGAACACACTCCCTCGGAGAGTGGTGGAGTCTCCTTCCTTAGAGGTCTTTAAGCAGAGGCTGGATGGCCATCTGTCGCGGATGCTTTGATTGGGAGTTCATGCATGGCAGGGGGTTGGACTGGATGGCCCTTGTGGTCTCTTCCTACTCTATGATTCTATGATTCTGTGAAAAGTGCTTCTGGCAGAGAGACTTTTCAGAATGCAGCAATCATGTGAACACATACACATATACATATAGAGAGGGCTTTTCTCAAAGCCAAAGTTGAAGCACAATTTCCCCAATTTGGTTAAATGCCCTTTTTCTACAAGGAAGACCCCCACACACACACACACATACCAGAAAGTGTATTATGTTTTCCTTTTTTCTGTTCCTATTATACAGCTGTAGGGGCTCCTCTTAAGCCAAGAGCTGGCTGTGGGAGTGGGGGAAACATCTCCTCCGCAGAATATTAGCAATGTGAACTGAAAGACCCAGTGGGAGGGATCAGCTTAGAAGTACACTCCAGTCAACTTCTTTTCTTAACATACTTTGGAAAGGGAAAAGAAAAAAAAACCTGCAGAAGCAAACATTAACCTTTTTTGTGATGTAGCTAAACTGTTCTCAACCTTGTTAGGTGCTTGGCACTTACAAAGGAGAGTTACAAGGAGGCCATATGTAGGATGCAGGTAACGTGCAGGAAAGCCACTTTTGCAACCCAGGTATGCCTTGGCATAATGTCCTTTAAAGATGTGTGCTTTATTTTTCAGTGAAAACAGTCTCCAAGACAGCTGATTACAGCAGCTCACACTGATAGAAGAATAAATGCAAAGGGAGACAGACAGATCTGGATTTTATTTTGAAGCACAGAGTTAGGTCACAGCCTGCTGCTGTTTCAGGAGCATCTACTAACAGCGTAGTCCTAGGCATGTGGCCTTGGAAGTAAATCTCATGGTGTTCGGTGTGGCTTCCTTCTTAGTATGAAGACCCACTGATGCTCTTAAGAAACTATTATGGTACACCCCCACACACACACTATGAATGTACAGACACAAACACACACAAACACCCCTTAAAATCTTAGCTTCAGAGACAAGAAGGGAAGAAGGTGACCAAATTTCAGACCAACTGTGTCTTGAACAAAATCACAGCAGCCCTCCTGTGGTGGAGGACACAGCCTGTCTCAGGAAGCAATTGACTGAATTGTTCCGTGTCCTGTTCCGATGCAAGATGGGACCTACATACCCCCAAGCCAAGCATCATTAGCATCTGTGGGGCATTTTTAGAGCAGCCACAGAATTTCGCCTACATTCTCCCACTACAAATCTCACAACAGCCTTATAAAGTAGGTCAGAATTTACCCACGTTGCACAGAAATGAGAGAGGCAGGTGAGAGAGACAAGCATGGTAAAGCAAGATCTTAAATTCATTGCTGAGACAAGAATCCAAACCAAGCATGTGCACTTGTGTACATATGCTTTAATGTTGAGCTTGTATCTTCATGTGTTACTACTGTATATACTTATGCATACGTCTAGAAATTTAGGTTAAAAAATTGACCCAAAAAACTTGGGTCGACTTATTCACAGGTGAATGTAAGTGCTGTATTTTAATTCGTGTATATATATATATGGTGAAAAGCAAGAGTTTAATCTGCCTTGGAAGCACTGACCCCATTCTAGTCTATCATTCATCCAGCCTATAGTATGAGCACAAATAGTTATGCCTGCTGGAATTTTGTAAGTTCTTTGGGATTCTTTTCCTTTGCTTCATCTACTTTAGAGTCTTTGTTCTAGGTTTTTTACCCTCAACTTATCTATGGGGCTAAACAGACAGGCAAAGAGAGGTGCTTTCAGGCTGAATTGAAAATGTGGCATTTAGATGATACATGCCTTGAAGCCAGCAGAAAAGTGCCCTTATGCAGAGAAAAGCTATTTCAAAAAGAAGCAGCCTTTTCCCACTTCTTCCTGGCTTAAGGCCATGTCATGTAGTCATGACATGAGCACTCCAGCTGTTAGGCATTGAGGCTCAACTATGAAATGTACAGATGTGCACAAAAGGAAACCAGGAAGCATGGGCATAATTGTCTGCAGCTGAAGGCTGGAACAGCAGACAGTGTTCAAGGTCAGACATGTGCTTGATTGCACGTAAGCCTGGGTAACATCAAAAGTCTTCCTGAGTGAAGGGACAACATTGTTGGTGGCACAAGGAAAAAGAGTCACCAGAAGAGGATGGGTTTGTGACCGCATGGCATAAATCTATAAATAGCCTGCACACCGCAGTGTGGGTTGTTGGGTAGTCGGAGTGGATAGATGGTTGGAGAGTTTTGTTGGACGGGCGTGTATATATTTATAAATACAGCAACTTTAAGAATAAACACCTCTGAGGAGAGAGATTTGGCTCCAGTCTGTTTCATCAGCAGTGGGCAGGAGGAATTCCTGATAAAGCCGAACAGCTCCAAGGTCGCCGGTAGTTCCAAAGGCATCGGAGATTGCTTTACCTGTGCATCTGCTTGTTTACACCAACAAGGGTTATGGGCCCAGATCATTATCTGATAAGGCATCTCCGTTTGTGCTGAAGAGTTCAACTGGCTGTGTGAGAGAGGTACTTTGTTGCTGTGTTGTGCTGTCAGTGCCGGAAGGCTGGATGGTAAGATTTTTGGACTGTTGTCTGTGTCTTATCACAATTGACAGTAGAAGCTGGGAAAACTGCCAGGACTCTATCTTTACACTGCTTAATGATGGAGGCAGCTAAATTTCCCAAACTAGACGAAACTAATTATGCAGCTTGGAGTTCCTATTGTGAGGCTTTGCTGGTCAGAGAAGGACTGTGGGATGTTGTTGAGAGAGGACCCACAGCAGATACTCTTGACCGAGATAAGAGAGCAAGAGCTACAATTTTGCTTAGAATCACGCCGTCGCAGATCAACCATGTCCGGGAGAAAAGAACCTCAAAGGCAGTTTGGGATGCTTTGAGGGAGATTCACCAATCTAAAACAGCTCTGTCAAGAATGATTTGGTGTAGGAGACTGTATGCCTGCAAAATGCAGAAAGGACAATCGCCAGAGAAGCATCTGGAGATCATGGCTGATTTGTTCAGCCAGGTGCAGATGAGAGGTGTCGTCCTTGCATCTGAGCAGAAAGCATACATCCTGCTTGGGAGTCTTTCTGATGATTTTGAGAATATTCTGTGGAGTCTTCAGTGTTTTGATGAATCACAGATTACTGCGGAGCTGGTGGCTGCACGTGTCTTGGAAGAGAGCCAACGTCGGCAGTACGAGGCAGGGCTCCAGAGGCAGCATGCAGTACCAAGACAAACACACCCAACCGAGGCTTTCAAGGAGCTGCAACCGGAGAAGGCAGCTGTGTCCAGGGAGAGAAAGTGTTTCCACTGTGGGAAGCCAGGCCATCTCAAGAAGGACTGTAGAAAGCTGGCAGCAGCAAGGAAACAACAGCCTAAAGATCCTGTGAGCAGGAAAGGTGTTGTTGCTGTGGTAAAGAACAATGACTATAAAGCCCATCAGGCTGTAGACCCCATTTGGTTATTAGATTCCGGAGCATCGTCGCATATGATTAATTGTGATAGGCTCCTGAAAGATAAGGTGCCATCTAATGTACATTCAGTTGCTTTGGCTGATGGTGCATCAAGGGAGGCAAAAGTGATGGGAACTGTGTTTATCCCAAGTTTTGGAAAGGACTTTTCAAATGTTTTGTGTGTTCCTAAGTTGCAAAACTGTTTGGTTAGTGTGTCTGAATTAACCACCAGTGGGTATGCATTGAGTTTCAAAGGGGATGATTGTACTATTAGCATAAATGACCAAGTTTGTGCTAAAGCAATCAAAAGAGACAAAATGTACTATATGGTTGACAAGGCAGAATGTTCAGTAGTCAACAATGTGCCTTTGCACTTAGACTGTGCTCATTACTACCATAGAGTCATGGGACATACAAGCTTCACAAGTTTGGGGAAGCTGGGGGAAGTGTGTCCAGAATTTAAAATGTCCACTTGTTCAAACCACCTGGATTGTTCAGTTTGCAGCAGGATAAAGCTGAAGGCTTTTCCTGTGGCCAAACGCAGCAAATGCACCACACAAAGACCTTTTCAGGTTGTGCATGCTGATTTGGCTGGTCCTTTGGCCAAAACCATGGGCAAAAATCAGTACTTCATGGTCATTGTAGATCGTCACACACGGTTTTCGTATGTGATGCTCATGAAGGAAAAGAGTGAAGCTGCTGAACACATCAAAAATTGGGTCAATATGATTGAAAGGGAGTTTGAATACAAGGTGGGATCTTTGGTTACAGATAGAGGTGGAGAATTCCTATCTAATAACCTGAAAAATTGGTTGAGGAGGAAAGGGATCCGCCACAACACGACGAACGCGGCCGTTCCCCAGGAGAATGGCTTAGCGGAGAGACACATTGGAGTCTTAAAGCAAATAAAAAATTGCATGATGCTCGATGCAGAAGCACCAGAGCAGCTTTGGGGGGAAGCAATTTTGACAGCAAACCATGTTGCCAATCGCACTTGGAATTCTTTTGTAAAGAAAACTCCATATCACATGCTGTATGGGAGACCACCAAATCTCAAATATCTGAGAGTTTTTGGGCAGTATGCAAATGTGTATGTGCCTGCAAACTTCAGGAAAAAGGGGGATCCTAAATGGAGAAGGTTGATGTTTGTGGGGTATTCTGGGAACAGCTATAGATTTTATGTAGGTCATGGGGAAATCTTGCTGTCCAGAAGTGCCAACTTTGAAAAACATTCAGGTTGGGAAAAGCTCCATGCCAACAAAGAGGTTTTTCTCAAGCTGGGACAGAGTGACATAGGTACTGGAAATGGAGGGGTGCTAAAACAAGAAGCATCTACTGAAAGTGAACCCAGTACTTCTGCACACCATCACACACAAACACATCCAACTTTGCACTCACCAGTCACTACACAAAAGTTTGAAAAGGTGTCCATGAAAGACACAGAGGTGCAAACTAGTTCTGACAGTGAGGATGAAAAAGGCAGAACAAAAGTGATTGTGCCAAGGAGAACTCAGAGGGTGAGGAGACCTCCAGATAGATTCGTAGTGCAGGGTGCAAGAGCTTGTTCAGTGATGGCAGATGAGCCAGAGAGTTTTGAGGAATTGCAGTCATATCCTAAGGAGGAGCAGGAGAAATGGTTTTCTGCCATGGATCAGGAGTACTTGTCTTTACTAGAAAAGGAAGTGTTTGAGATTGTGGAGAGGCCTAAGAACCACAAGGTTGTAGGTTGCAAATGGGTTTTCAAGAGGAAGGAAATGCCGGATGGAACCCATAGATACAAGGCGAGACTGGTTGCAAAAGGTTTTTCGCAGCAGAGGTTTGAAAATTTTGACAAAACTTTTTCACCTACTGCAAAGCCAGAAAGTTTAAGGCTGGTATTAGCTTTAGCAGCTAGGAAGAATCAAGTAGTGAGACACTTTGATTTTGAAACTGCATATTTGAATGCTCATCTTAATGAGGAGGTTTTTATGGAACAACCTTTAGGTTTTGACAAGGACAGAGATGGAAAGGTTTACAAGTTGAAAAAGGCATTGTACGGTTTGAAACAGAGTGCACGTTGCTGGAACCTTTGCATTCATGAAGAGTTGGTAAAATTGGGATACAAACGCAGCATTGCGGATGCGTGCGTGTATACAAAAGGTGATGTGACCGTTGTGATTTACGTTGATGACTTGTGTGTCGCAGCGAAGTCAGAGAGGGAAATTACATCAGTTCAGAAAGAGTTGTCTAAGAGGTTTAAGCTCAAGGATTTGGGAAATCTCAAGACTTACTTAGGGATTGAAGTTCAGTGGACTGAGGATGGCAGGTGTTTGTTGAGCCAACAGAAAAAGATTGAAAGACTGATTGAAAAATGTGGCTTGCAGAATGCAAAAGTTGTAAAGAGTCCAATGACTTCTGGAACTTCTAGTGCAGAATCATCAAAGGAATTTGAGAATCCAGAATTGTTCAAAAGTGTAATAGGTAGCTTGATGTTCATTGCAAACAACACTAGGCCAGACATTTCGTTTGCTGTTGGAGTACTTAGCAGAAAAGTAAGTGTTCCAAAAGTAGAAGACTGGACTAGAGTGAAACATGTGCTGAGATACTTGAAAGGAACCAAAGAAAGAAAGTTGGTGATACAGGGCAGTGAACAACAGCTGGATTGTTATGTGGACAGTTCATTCGCATCAGAATTGCACAACAGAAAGTCAGTGTCAGGTTTGCTTGTAAGATTTGCTGGTAGTCCAATAATTTGGCGCAGCAGGAAGCAAAACTGTGTGGCTTTAAGTACTACAGAAGCAGAATTTGCAGCATTGTCTGAAATTGCAGGAGAGATCCAGTGGATAAGGCAATTGCTTGTGGATTTGGGAGAAAAGTGTGAAGAGCCTACTGTAGTCCATGAGGATTCACAATCATGTATTGCAATGTCTGAAGCTGAGAACTTGAAGTGTAGGACAAAGTACATTGGTGTGAGGTATCAGAATGTGAGAGAGATGGTTCAAAACAGAATCATAAATCTGGAGTACATTGACACCAGGGACAACATTGCTGATGTTCTCACAAAAGCTTTGCCAATTGAAAGGCATGAACATCTATCATGTTTGATAGGCATGGCACAATAAACACAGAGTTTGGCTGTTCAACGAATGTAAACATCGGAAGATGGCAAACACATATGTGGCAAAATGATACACATCTGTACATTTTGGAGGGGCATGTTAGGCATTGAGGCTCAACTATGAAATGTACAGATGTGCACAAAAGGAAACCAGGAAGCATGGGCATAATTGTCTGCAGCTGAAGGCTGGAACAGCAGACAGTGTTCAAGGTCAGACATGTGCTTGATTGCACGTAAGCCTGGGTAACATCAAAAGTCTTCCTGAGTGAAGGGACAACATTGTTGGTGGCACAAGGAAAAAGAGTCACCAGAAGAGGATGGGTTTGTGACCGCATGGCATAAATCTATAAATAGCCTGCACACCGCAGTGTGGGTTGTTGGGTAGTCGGAGTGGATAGATGGTTGGAGAGTTTTGTTGGACGGGCGTGTATATATTTATAAATACAGCAACTTTAAGAATAAACACCTCTGAGGAGAGAGATTTGGCTCCAGTCTGTTTCATCAGCAGTGGGCAGGAGGAATTCCTGATAAAGCCGAACAGCTCCAAGGTCGCCGGTAGTTCCAAAGGCATCGGAGATTGCTTTACCTGTGCATCTGCTTGTTTACACCAACACCAGCTGCCTTGGGAGCCAGCGGTGCGATGGTGGGGTTTCAATGTGGCTTCAGAAAAGGTAGCTGCAAGCCACTTTTTCCTGCCCATCTGTTTCACCCCTAGGGATCATATCAAAACCCATAATTTTGGCTCCAAAACCTGCCCTCAACTTATATATGAGGTCAACTTATAGTTGAGTATATACGGTAGTTGTTAGCACAGAGATGGATTAGAATGTGTGTTTCTTGACTTCCAGTTTCATAGCTCACCTTCACATAGTACAATCTTATCTATGTCTAGTCCAGAATTAAGTCCCCTTGAGGGCAGTGGGGCGTATTCTCCAATAAGTCCTGGTACCAGAAATAAACAGATGTTGATAGACTATGGGCTGATACAGACGGCCCAAAAGGGCCATCTGTCAGGCATGTCTAAGAAGCAGAGCCCTCCCTCCATGCCATCTGCCTTGGTCCAGGCATCAGAGGGAGAGAAGAACTTTTGGACCTGATCCCCTTCCCCAACACCATTCCTTTCTCCTTTTGTGTCGTGACTTCTTAAAATGTAAGCCTGAGGGCAGGGAATCGTCTAGTTGAAATAATAATTGTCAGCCGCTCTGATAGCTTTTAGAGCTGAAGAGTGGGGTATAAATAAATAAATTAAAATGAAAAATGAATGTTTAGGGTTCAGGAGGGCGCAGCATTTAGCCCCTCCTGAACCCTAGCCTGTATAAATGGTGCCATCTTGTTTGTGTGCCATCCATACGTGTGCACCGCAATTACATCATGGCGCGTGCTGCATTTAGACGTGTGGTGCACGCCACAACATAATGGTGCCATGGGAGGGCGCCTATGGCGCCCTTTCTGCAGCACGAAAAGGAGCTCCGAAAGGACTGCGCCAAAGATCATGAAGGAAAAGGGGCCATGGCGGCTTTCTCCTCTTTCGCCCCTCGGGAGCACCGTCAGTTGCGGGGTGCAGCGGGTGCCCAGGGCGCCTGCTGCACCCTGCTTTCAGGCCACGGAGAAGCGTCAGTTTGCCGCTTCTCTGTGGCCTGGAGAAGCAGCTGGATGGGGCCTCTGGCAGCCCTGGTCCCATCTTGCCGCTTCTCTGGGCAAGTACAGACCGCCCCTTTTGGGCAGTCTGTACTGACCCTACAGCTCTGATCCTCCTTGGTTTTTGTCATCGTGGTTGGATCGGAGAGTTATAATCCATACAGTACTGAACAGTCCCTTTTTCCAATCCCTGGGGTCCAGAACTAAACTGGCATCAGCTGTAATTAAGGATTTTAACTTATAGCTCACATAAAAGAAAAGTCTGCAACTTTTGCTAGGACTCCATGTGAGGTTACTATGGCCACGTCATTCAGATGCTGGCAATTTAGTCTTTTAATTTCAGCCATGTCAAGGAACAAAACAAACAAAAACAACAAGTGCTGTAGGCCAGGTGAGATCATTTCAAATATCTACAATGGGATTATGTACTGATATCTCACCCCCGTTTCCGGACCTATCAATAGCCATAATGGTTGACAATACAGGGCCAGGCAGAACAAATGGTTCGACTCAACAGGCTCCTGTGTTCCAGCAGCGGATAAATCTATATGCTGTAAGATCAAAGTGACTTTCCTACCAGATTCAACATCATAACAGCTCGAGGATCAGCCTAGAAAAGAGTCAGTGGATTTGAGAAGTAGCCAGTGTTCCTTTTGTCACCTTTGGGTGGAGTACAACAAAGTGTGCCCCCACATGCAGACCTCCAGGTCTTTTCTGGTAGTCCCCAGTTCTTTACATTACTTGGACCACACTTTTTCTGGCCAAACAGGGCAGGGAACTTCCTGTCCTGTAAACCTCCAGAAGTAACAATCACCTTTTAAATAGCTTGCAGGAGCCTTATTGGCACAAATAATAATAATGATAATAATGATAACAACAACAACAACATTTTACACAACCAGAAGTGGACTTATAGACATTTATAAAATCATAGAATCGTAGACATAGAATCATAGTCTTGTATGATGTTGTTTTGGCATTTTTAGCATCTGCGGGTCTTCCAGAAGGTCACAGTTTAGAAAAATGACCTCTGGACCATCCACAATTGCCTGTTCCTCCTTTAGGACAATTGCCTAGAACTCTTATGAATGCAACCCACCCCCTATTTATAAGTCTTTAGATTGCATAGGATTGCATCCTGCAAGACCAATCTACTAATAGATGCAAGAACCAACAGTGAGATCTACCCTCTAAGGAACACGATTCTGCTGTTTCCAACAGTTCCTGGGGGCAGTAGCATTGACCTAGCATCCTTCCCTTCACACTTGGTGGGCTTAACATATCATAGCACAGTCGAATTCTCTATCCCTCCAGAAGACAGCAACAGACATCACTCAGCCAGCTCTCAGGGGAAAGTCGAAATCGTTGCTGTGTTTCCTCTGCAGTGTACCAGCGGCACAAGTTTCCGTGACAGATCGTGTCCATTTCTTATTCCCACTGGTCTAGTGTCAGTCATGCTCAATAAGAGCGAGAAAATTGGATTTGTCAACTTGTGATCCCTCAGTGATCAATAATTACCTGTAATTAAGCTCCAGTTCAAGAGCTATGGCAAGGGAGAGAAGAGGGGAAGCTAGTGACTAGAATGAAAAATGAAGCCTGGAAGAGACACCACATGGGACATTCAAAGCTTAAAAACAACGGGATTTATGCAAGAAGGAACGGCATATCACCCCACCACAGTCTAAAACTAGGAACAAGAACCTTTGGGAGCTTGTGTGTGGACAGTTACCCTGGCCCAAATGCAATTGTTAGTCCCAACTAGAGAGCATTCAGTAAATCAATAGGAACTTGGTACAGCAGCATGTAAGCATGTTTCTTTCATTTGATGGCTCTACTTTGGGTCAGGATGAACCCCTGGATTTGAGTCTCAGTCTCCATCTGTAGTTGCATTCATGGATGAGCCCAGATTATAATTAAGAAATTTCAATCAGAGACTGCGGGTGCATCTACATGGTAGAAATAATGCCATCTGACACCACTTTAAGTGCTGTAGCTCCAGCCTTCAGAATTTGAGGATCTGTAGTTTTATAAGGTCTTTAAGCCTTCTCTGCTCAAAAGTGTTGGTATATCTCACAAAAATACAAAACCCAGGATTCTGTAGGATGGCTGTTAAAGTGGTGTCAAGCTGCACTATTTCTACAGTGTTGTTGCATGGCTGATACCAGTGCAACTCTCTGTTCTAGTGTTGGTTTTTGGTTGTTTGTTTGCTTATTTGTTTGTTTTTCCCCATCCCATCCATACCCTACTGGTTACACTGATGGAGGATTCTGTTCGACTAGTGCCCAGAAGGATCCAGGCCTTTGTAAACAGTATTTCTTTTGGGAAGGGGTCTGCTTCTTTTCAATGGCCCGATACAGATGGGCATGAAGAGGTGCCTGGGCAGTGCCATTAGGGTTTGGGAGTGCGCATTGTTTACACGCTCCCAAACCCTAACCTGTAATGGCACTGGCGCCATTACGTAACGCTGTTTATATGGTGTACATAATGGCACCACTGCAACTGCACAGCTTTCGCATGGAGCTCTGCAGTTGCAGTGCCGCAAAGACGCTTAATGGCGCCTTTTTTCTTTGCTGCGCTGCAACTGCGCAGTAAAAAAGAAGTGCGGTTTCCCCACTCCTTTTTTGTGTTGCAACTGTGCTGTAGCATCTAGCTGCTGCAGCTCAGTTGCACCACAAAAAGAGGTAGCACCAGACCACCTTTTTGGGGCAGTCCGTACTGCTCTTTTATGTCAGTGGCAAAACATGTGAGCATGACAATATATATATACACACTGAGTGGAGGATCAATCCCTCCTGCAGTTGAATTTCTGCCCCTACCCGACGCCCTTCCCATGTCAGTTGGTCCTATCCAAAAGGAGGAGAATGCTACTGGACAGAAGTGAAAATACTCCTGATGAGCAGAGCCTTAGAACAAAATCTCGCCATCACATCTGAGATCCCATTCTGGTTCCTACCCAACAATATTCCTCCAACAATAGCACATCTTCCATTATACAGGGATATAAATCTGCATAGATTTTCATTCTCGTAGCCAAAAGCAAATCAAACCAATTGTATTCTCACTGCAAGAAAGTAATCGAAACCTACACAGTTTTCAAAAACTATTGGCTGTTCAGGAACTATTCGGTGCTCTCCCACAGTGGGGTTGTTTTTGCACAGAAAACAAATTTCCTGTACAGGAAACAGCATTTTATGCACAGAAATGGCATTGTCCATGCGGGAAATATTGGGCTTATCTAGACGCGCCAAAAGCGGAGCATCTAGGGTTAGAAAGGGAGTTTTTAGGGTTAGGGAGGGTGCAGCGTCTACACCCTCCCTAACCCTAAAGCGTATGGACACCACCATTTTAACATGGCAGCGTCCATATGGACGCACTTTCAAAGTGTCATCACGTGCGCAGCATTTAGATACGCTGCGCACGTTTTGACGCTTTTGCGCTGTGGGAGGGCACAAATCACGGCCTTCCTGTGGTGCATAAAAAGAGCTCCGCAGTGGCGGCCTCTTTCTCCCTTCAGCCCCGCAGAGGGAAGCGGGGTGCAGCGGGCGCCCAGAGCGCCCGCTGCACCCCACTTGGAGGCTGCGGGGAACCAGCAGTTTGCCGCTTCCCCGTGGCCTCCAAAAGCAGCGGGATGAGGCCTCTGGGGCTGCCCGTGCGGCAGCCTCAGCATCGTCCCGCCGCTAAAAGGGGCGACTACAGACCGCCCCTTTTGGGTGGTCTAGAAAGCCCCATTGTTTCCTGTGTAAAGGAACTACATGCTTTTTTTAATGCACAGAATAAGTCCCAAACTCCAAATATTCTTACCGATCCAGGATTCACTTTGTCAGGATTTCTTGATGCACAAGAAACCAGTTTTGACCATTTTTCAAACATTTAAAAATATTATTTCCATCTCTTTCCATCTCTGTTCATGACTCATCGCTGGTCATATGAAGCTGATGAATAGCAATTCATGTCTTTAATCTGTGCAGTTCAGTATCATCTACACCGACTTTCCAGAATTTCATCTCTACCTAGTGATGCAGGAAACTGAATCTGGATCCTTCTGCCCATGCTCTACCAATGACCTATGGCCCTTCCTTCCTCTGACAAAGAAAGCATAGGAAACAGTATAGGAAGAAAGGGAGCTGACAGGGTCAACCCTGTTTGGATCTGTGGATGGGAGACTGCCAAAGAGTACCAGGTGCTGTTGGCTGGATTTCAGAGAAAGGAACTATCAAAACCACCTCTTGATGATTCCTTGCCTAAGAAACCCCTATGAAATTCATGGGATCACTATAAATCAACAGGTGATTTGAAGGCACATATGCACACAAACACACACACACACACAAATTGAGACCATTTTTCTTCCTAGCCTTGTCTACTCTAACAAATGTTTCAAGCAGGGTTTCACGCAAGAGTTTTTTCCTGGTCTGACCTGGACATGGGAGGTTTTGAACCTGGAACCTTCTGCATGCTCACTGCTGTTGAGGGATCCCAACAGATTTCAAGCTAGGAAATACACAGAGCTTGGAAGAATTACTTGTTGTACCCTCTGTCACAGTCATTGGACTCAAACCACAGTTGCTCCCTAAGCACTGGACTCAGTTGTTACATGTTGCACATTGAGTGCTGTCTGTATTGAATTCAGTCTTATCAATTACTCATTGCATTGCCTATTGCTTTGTGTATTGTTCACTGCCATTTGAAATGTTGAAATTGTTATTGCTATTGTTGCCCCCATGTGAATGGGTTCCAGATGACTGGTTAGTTTTGTTGCATCTCTGCATCACTGGAAATACCGCCTTAGCAAGCTCTGATCCTACCAAATTGACACCCCAAAATTTTAGACAAAGGTTTTTAATTCGAAAGTCACCAATCCCCACGCATGCGAATAGGTCTTGCCGCTTTCGCGGGGGTGGGGGGGTGGGTGGGAACTGTTACGATACCTACATTTGATATAAAATTTTGGGAGACATGTGGACTGTATCATGACCCCTGCTTGACCCTTTCCAGGCCCTAAATAAGTCCCAAGCGAGAAGGTCATGGAGGCAGGCCCCACTTGGAAGAATTGAGTTCATAGTAAGCAGCTTTTTAGAAGAAGTAGGGAGTTGCCAGACCAGTTCTGCCACTGCCCTCCGAGTAAAAACAATAGCCTTGGCTTCGCACATGATGAGCCAGTGATTGACTTAACTACTCAGCCATTAAGCCGGCTTCCCTTCCAAATTGTGTCCAAAACCTATGGGCATTGTACACAGATCATTTGCTCTTGGCTTAAGAAAGCCCAGGCAATCAACACCTTTGTCTAGCACAAATACATAGCCTCTGGATAGGTTCAGCACTATATAAGGTTCCCATTTTGTATCGCTCCCCGATGCTATTCTTGGAGGACAGGCTGGTCCATGCCAGTTTGACTTCTGCCTATAGCTCCTGCAGCCAACCCCCCCCCCCATTCCGGCGGTCATGTCCATCATCCTCATCCATCTCAATCCGGCTTCAGGGAGAAGACTTCTATGGTAGATATTCCAGCGGTCTCTTTCTCTCAGCTCTAACCCCCACTCTTACCCCTCCCTTTTCTCTAGCATTGAACACGTGTGTGTGTGTGTGTGTGTGTGTGCCCCCTTGCTGCATGATATTTATGCCCCTTAATAAACTGTGTATTTTATTGAACTTATTTGGACTCGTGTCACTTCTCTTGGGGTTTGGCAGTGGACCTCCGGTAGACAATATTGGGACCCAATCTCGGCGTAAGACTGTTAGGATCTTCCTCTCTGCATATTTGAGCTAATTATAATTCCCCCTAAGAAAGAGAGACTTCCTAACAGTACAACAGCCTCAGTTTGGTCCTCTTGGCTTCTAGGGAGGTTTCCAGCTTGATCTGCTCTAGGACCTGTTTGTTTGTCCTTTTGGCTGTCCATGGGATCCTCAGCACTCTTCTCCAGCACCACATCTCCAATGAATGGATTTTCTTCCTATCTTCTTTTTTAACTGTCCAGCTCTCACATCCACCCATGGTAATAGGGAATACAATGGCCTATATGATTCTAACTTTTGCGCTCAGTTGTATATCTTTGCATTTTAGAATCTTTTCTAGTTCTTTCATAGCCACCCTCCCCATTCTTAAATCTTCTTCTGATTTCCTAACTGCAGTCTCCATTTCTATCAATGATTGATCTCAGGTAAGGGAATTCTTTTACTATTTCTATTTCTTCATTGTCTATGTTGAACTTGCGAAGGTCCTCAGTGGTCATTATTTTTGTTTTCTTTATGTTCAACATTAAGCCTGGCTTTGTGTTTTCTTCTTTGATCTTCCTTAGTAAATGTTGCAGGTCTGTGAGGTTTTCTGCTAGTATCATGGTGTCATCTGCATATCTTAGGTTCTTGATATTCCTTCCTCCTATTTTCACTCCTCCTTCTCCTGTGTCCAAGCCCACTTTTCTTATAGCATGTTCTGCATACAAGTTATAATATACAAGTCATACAAGTTATAATATGTCCTGCATACAAGTTGAACAGATAGGGTGAAAGTATGCAGCCTTGTCTGACCCCTTTGCCAACTGGGAACCAGTCGGTTTCTTTGTGTTCTGTTCTGACAGTAGCCTCTTGTCCTGAGTCATGTTCCTCATCAGGACTAATTTGCATTCCCATGTCTTTAAGGGCATTTCAGATCTATGCAGTCAAAGGCTTTGCTACAATCTATAAAGTACATGCTGATTTTCTTTGGTAATTCCCTGGTGCACTCCATTAGCCATTGTATGTTTGCAATGTGGTCCCTAGTGCCTCTTCCTTTCCTGAATCCCACTCGAACCTCTGGATTTCTCTCTCCATGTATGGTTGGATTCTATGTTGCAGAATTCTGAGCATAATTTTGCTTGATTTGGGAGATCAGTGCTATGGTCCTATAGGTTCTGTAGTCTCTTGTGTCTCCCTTTTTGTGGGTGGGGATGTATATGGATCGCTTCCACCCTGTTTTGTTTTCCATATCTGTTGACATATGTTGGTTAGCACTAGAGTTGACTCTGTCAATATGGATTGCAGCTGTTCAATTGGAATATCATCTGCTCCTGGTGATTTGTTTTTCGCTATTTCTCTTATTGCAGTTTTCACCTCACTTTTTAGAATTTGGGGTTCATCTTCATATGTCACTTTGTTTCATGTGTCCTTCGTTTTGTCATCTCTTTTATGTACTTCTTCTGTGTATTGCATCCAAAGTCTTTTTACTGAGAAGCAAACAGTACTTTCTTCAAAAAGGAGTTACCCTTAGGTAATCAGACTTAGAATGGTCAATCCTATTGGACTCTGAATCAGTTGGACTTACAAGGCAGATGTGTGGGCTGTGCTGCAAATGCAAACTTTAGCACTGTGTAAAGCATTTTAACAAATTCCTGGCATTGTATTCCTGACACACACCCCAAAACATTTGCTTACTATATGGCAAAATCTGTTTTTCTTATAGCACATTGTAAAACTTTAAAAATGGCATTTCAATTAATTAAACATATTAATGCGTAGAGAAGCAACCCTTAAGGGCAGTGAGTAGCTTACCAATGCTGCCTTGTGTTTTTCCCCCTTCCTAAATCAGCTCTGCCTCAAATCATTCATTTTCTTTTTCTGTCTTAGCTGTTGAAGAGCCAAATTCAACAGTCTCACTCAAAGCGTATTACAGAACTGCCATCCATGTTCAATTATGTCTCTTTTGAAAAATAAAAGAGTACTAAAGTGTACATAAACTTACCTATGGGCTATGTTGTAATCCACATGCAACTAGAAAAAAGGCACAAGAACACACACATACACAAAAGAAATTGCATGAGGCTTAGGGCTGATGAAAAAAAGTATTCCTTTTACAGCGTCGCAAGTGTGAGAAGAAGAAGATTTCAGCTGTTTTCAGGTGGATGGAGCCAATTTTGAGGTTGGGAAGGGTGGTGATTCACAGGTTGGAAACTGCTATTTTGACTTTACATTAATGTCTCTGAACAGTGACACAAAAGATCTGGCGAATGTTGCCTTTCAACTCAGATGGCAAAAATTCTTGGATCAGCACTGACAAAAGATCCGGGTTCAAATAATGCTGTAGTGGTAAATTTGGAAGTGCAGGCACTCATCCTGACAGTCCTCCATCAGGAGGCATCCAGAGAGTTGACAAATTCAGACAGGTATTCTGGTTCCACAACCTGCTTCCAGAAATGTCGATCAGTCCAAAGAGCTGGTATTTTCTTACCTCCCGACAATTTTAAACTTTTAATAAGAGTGGTTATGTTTTGAGCTGGGCTATCCAGAAGAGGTATGTGTGGGGCTATCTGTGACGGCACACCTATATGTGCCTCGTTTGAAATATAGAGGTGGTGACACTATGCTGTACATACTGGATTACTACTGAGCACTTTATGGAGCTCCATAAAAATTTTTATGGGATCTTGCAGAGACCATAAGGCAACATCCTCATCATAAAATACACTTTCAGACCAATTCAGGTATATTGAGTAAACAGGAGACCTTTCCTGAGTGCTGATGGAAAGTATGAGTGACTGGTCCACAAGGGGAAGGCATTGTGGCTGTTTTGACTTTCCCATAAAAGAGCAACATGGGAATCATAGGCTACAATCCTGTGACATACAGCAGTATAACGGCAAGTAATAATAATAATAATAATAATAATCATAATAGGATTTATTTCTATTCCACCTTTTCTGGTGGGGAATCAAAGCGGATTACAGCAGTCAAACAAACAGCTTCATTTATATACCACTTCATATTACCTAAGCAGTGTCTAAGCGGTTTACAACTGTAAGCTACTTGCCCCCAACAATCTGGGTACTCATTTTAGCAACCTCGGAAGAATGCAAGCCTGAGTCAAGCTTGAGCCCTTTTGCTGGTATTCAACTCACCACCTTATGGTTTTGAGTGAGTGGCTGCAGTACAGGCATTTAACCACTGCGCCACCAAGTTATGCATTTATTATTAAGGACATTCCACAAGGAGGTCACCAGTACCTTCTTGCACAATGCCTCTTACCTCAATTTTGCAAGAACAACCAGAACCTCCCAGGTGCAACCAATTCCCCTTACTACTGACCAGCGCTAGGCCTGGATCTCGGTGCACAGAGGCTGTCCATTGAAGCTCAATCCAAGCAAAACGGAGGAACTCACAGTCACAGGCCCAAAACTGGGTTTGGGAATACAATCTCCAGTTTTTGATGGAGTCACACTCTCCTCTAAGGACTGTGTTCGCAGTCTGGGGGTCCTCCTAGACTCGTCGCTTCACATGACTAGTCAGGTGAATGCAACAGTCAGGAGTGCCTGTTACCAGCTTTGGCTGATCTGCCAGCTGTGCCCTTTCCTGGAGATGAGGGATCTGGAAACTGTGATACATGCTCTGGTAACCTCACGATTGGACTTCTGTAATGCACTCTACATGGGGCTACCCCTGTGCTTAACTCGGAAACTACAACTGGTTCAGAATATGGCAGCCAGATTAATTACAGGTACATCTAGGAGATAGCACATGACACCTGTGCTAAAATCTCTCCACTGGCTGCTGATCAGTTTCCGGGCACAGTACAAGGTGTTGGTTTTAACCTATAAAGCCCTACATGGCTCGGGTCCATCATATCTAAGGGACCGCCTCTCCCCGTACAAACCCCCCCTCCCGCACGCTTCGATCCTCTGGGAGGAGTCTCTTACAGCCCATGAAGACTAGGCTGACACAGACCTCCCAGAGGGCCTTCTCAGCGGTCGCCCCCAAACTTTGGAATGACCTGCCGGATGAGTTGCGTCTCATTCCATCCACCGATAGCTTTAAGAAAGTCTTGAAGACGCATCTCTTCCGGCAGGCCTTCCCGGAAAATGCTTAATGTCACCCGGCTCCAAACCTTTCGCTAGTCCCTAATCCTCATCACCCGATACAGCTCAAGGAACTTTTAGTTTGTTATTATTGACTGCCCGCTATTTGCACTATGTTTTAACTTCTTGTTGGTTTAATTCTTTTTTAAGGGGGGGAGGTGGGAATGGGATTGGATATTTTAATTGTCTTGTTTTTAATTTTATCTTGTACCCCGCCCCGATTGCTCGCTCAGAGGGGCAGGCTAGAAATGATGATGATGATGATGATGATGATGATGATGCACTCAGAGATGGATCAGCCTTATGCTGTGATGAAGACACATAGGCACCCAATCACTAGTACAGGGATGTCAGTGCTGAGCCCAAGAGACCCCTGCCTACAGTTGAGCAAGCTAAGAGGAGGCAGGGTCAAAGGGGAAGCCCTCCCAACAGCATAAGCAGAACAAAAAAAACTGATGAGGAAACACAGCCTCCAAATGATCTACAGAATGACCAGGAAAATCCAGTAAATGCTGTGCTCAGTGAAGAACAGGAGAGACCCTCTCACGGCTCCAGTGGTTTACCGCATACCGTGCAGCTGTGGACAACTCTACAAAGGGTCTACCAAACTCAGCATTCAAACACGAATCAAGGAACACAAGAGATGTTGCAGACTGGGCCAGCCAGGAAAATCAACAGTATATAAAACACATTATAAAAAAGAACCAAGACACAGAGTGCGATTTGACAACACCAAAATGCTTGACCATGCCTACAACTATCAGGTCAGAATGCACAGGGAGGCCATTGAAATCCACAAACGCCTGGACAACTTCAACAGAAAAGAGGAAACACTAAAAGTAAACTAGGTTTGGCTACCAGTCCTGAAAAACACCAAAATCAAGACTCAAGACAAGCAAATGAACACCACCTAGAGCCAAGGGTTTTCCCTGCAGACAATGGATTACCTATTAAATAGACACAAATCCCCCTCGCATATCCTCCACACAACACACCTCCAGGCTACGCTATTCAACACAGTACAACACACAAACCAACTCAACTATAACATATAAAGAACCACTTCCTCCCAAACAAAGATCCCACAGGTATATATCCTCCACATACTTCCATGCCACCAGCCTCTGAAGATGCCAGCCACAGATGCAGGTGAAACATCAGGAAAAAATTCTTCTAGAACATGGCCACACAGCCTAAAAAAACCACAGAAAACTATGAATTTAGACCGATTGCCAATATTAAGAATGGTCATTTCTTTATCTAGGCTGTTTTTAAGGCAGGGGTAAAGACCCCCTGGCCCTTCATATGCTTTATTACAGGTCCCACAATCCTGTACCAACTTCTGCTGGTTGAGGCTTCAGGGAACTGAAGTCTAAAACATACTAAGAGCCAAAGGTTTGCTACACTCATGATTTAGTGGAACCAGGTTAAACTGGGCTGTCATCATTTGAGTTGGACCCAGTGCAATATATCTTTGGGGTGCTGGACTGAACCCTGTTTATTTATACAGTGGGCCCTTGTTATCTACTGGGGTTTGGTTCCAGGATCCCCCTTGGATAACAAAATCCATGTATGCTCAAGTCCCATTAAATATAATGGCATAGCAAAATGGTGTTCCTTGTATAAAATGGAAAATCAAGTTTTGGCATTGGAATTTATACTTTCTTGAACATTTTCAAACCATGGATCCTTGAAGGGCCAACTCTATCAGATATTTGCAAATTGCATTTTAAAACATTGACTGGTTATGGCTCCCACAGACAGTGAAATATCCAGTCACCATACATATAGCTAACAATGAAATTGCTAAGGAAAAGTCCAATGTAGTCCAAATCTTCTAACTTTTTTTCTACATTTTGCTGCTGCCATATTAGTTTACAGTAGTACATTGGAAGATATGGACTATATTGGACTTTTCATTATCAGTCTCATTCAAAGCTATGGTGATTGAATATGTCACTGTCTATGATTAATTGTTGGTGTAAACACATAGGAATATATTTTGATACAAAAGGTTTTTCAGTATCTTCATTAATTTTTCATTACATGTACTTTGGAATACATAGATAAGATGCGTCTTATTACATCATTGGCCAGTTTCAAAAAGGCTTTAAAGACGCATCTCTTCTGGCAAGCCTTTCCTTGAAAGGAAAATAAACGAAACATCAACTCCCGGCTCTGAAAAATGGAAATGAAACTGGGGAAATAACGTTTGCTATCCCCCTGCTTAAACTTTTGGATTTCATCTATTGCGGATTTGCACATGCACTGTCCATGAGATCATATCTGTTTTAATTGTTGCTGATTTTAACTTTAACTGTTGTCAATTTTAATAAGACTTGGTTTAATTTAATTTTAAGGGGGAGGGTGTGTGGGAAGAGAGATGATTGTTGTTTTACTCTGTATTTTTAAACTCTTGTTGTACCCCACTCCGAGTATTTCATTAGAGGAGCGGGTTATAAATAAACAACAACTTCTTCTTCTTCTTCTTCTTCTTCTTCTTCTTCTTCTTCTTCTTCTAGTGTGGGACACTTTGCTATTCTCTCCCTATTGTTTTAGACTAGTGTTAGTGAAACCCTCCTGTTGTATTTGGTTCTTTTGTGAATTCAACCCCATAACTGAGGCCCAGTGCAGACAGGCAGAATGTGCTGTCCTTGGGCCAAAATTAGGGTTTGGGAGAGTGGAGCAACTGCATGCTCCTGAACCCTAGTCCGTAACAACGGCGCCATCATGCTGCCATGATGACGCAAGCTCAGTGCAGCGTCCAGACGTTGCTGCGCCACACTTGCGTCATTGATGTGTGACAGTGCACCAATGGCCCACTCATGGCATCCACACCACGTACCAAAAAGAATCAATTTTTTCCAGGTTCTTTTTGGTGCAGAGGGAGGCTGCACATTTTGGCTGCTGCAGCCTCCATTGGGAGCAAAAATGGGCAACTGCAGCCTGACCTTTTGGGGCTGTCTGTTGAGCCCCTGATTTTTGTGACTTATCTTTAACTGACATGCACTTCAATTAGGTTTTCTTGGGCCCTCAATAATGGTTCTCTTTGAATTCAGTCCCTAGTTTCATTTATTCATAGAGAGCTTTTTTTAATATACAGACAAATAAACACCCTTTTGTTTTTAAAAAGAAAGAGAAGTGAGCCCACTGAAATCGACAGGAGGAATAAGGTGACGCTTTTAAGCTTGATCGATGCAGTGAAGCTTACTCCGACAAAGTTTGAGGCTTTGGGGGACAACCCAGCAACAGTCAACCCCCTTGGCTCATCAGATCTGTGCAAACTGGATGTGTGACTTACAACTTGCCTGCCTAATGAAGACCTGCAGATAGGATTAATCAATGCAATCACAGGCTCGAAACACACAGAGGAAATGGAGGGGATGCAACTCAATAGACTGTCAGGGTGAAATTGCCCAGGAGGAGAAGTCATTATGAGTTCCAGGTTGCAAAGCAGACTTTCTGCACAGTGAAACATTCCTGACCTCCTCCACCACTCCTTTCCTCAGCTAGTAAGCTTTGCCATCTATTCTCATTGATCACAACATCTGTGGAGGCGCAAAAAGATCTCTAGGGTTTCTGGTTTGCTAATTTTCTGCCTCTTATGGAGCAGGCCAAAGGTCTATCCAATTCACATTCTTTTCTTTCTTTTTTTTAATTTTTAACATTTTTAATTTTTTAAAAGGGGGGGTTAGATATTGTATTATATATGTATCATGTACTGTATATTAGTGCTGTCTTAACTGGTAAGCCACTTTGATTGCCCTGTAGCAGAAAAGCAGGATACAAATATAAGTTTTATTAATTATTTTATAAAGGATTTTATTAAGTGATTACATAATACACACAATTAAAAAAACATATATAGCATTAAACATAAACTGGTAAAACTTTTAAAAAATAAAAAAACTAGAGCCTTACAGTTATCCTCCTCCTCCTTCTCCTCCTTCTTTTTCTCCTTATTCTCTTCTATAATATTTCTAAAATCATTGTTGTTTCTAAAATCTATTTAAACTTATTCTATTTCTTTCTAAAAGAAAAGGAAAAAATACAAAAAAAAATTCTTTGGTCAAAGATTATCTTTGGCTCTTTCCCCATTCTTTCTTCGTTTTCTTAACACCTCTCTCTCTCCTAGTCTCTGTTTCTAATCTTTCTAACTCTTCATCCCGCTCTTCCCTAACTATCTGTCTCCATCACATTCTTGTCTCGTAGCTGCCGAGACCCTCCAGGGAGAAAGGCAGCATATGAATGAAATAAAATGAAACAAACAAACAAACAAATAAATGAAATTCTATGGCTACCCATGGAGGCTGGTAGTTCCGATGTCAAAAGGGCAGCAAACCCACAGAACTTTAAAAGAGCTATCCAAGGTGCTGAATCTATTTCCTTTGAAGTTCAGACTAAAATCGAGACTGGATTCAGTATCACGCGGATATGAAGGCCACCAGTCTCATCTGGTAGCCACTGACCATGATCAGTACTCAATGAATGGTTTTTAGCCACCACCACCCTGAAACTTGGAGCAGTTGCATTTTTTGAACTAAGTACCAGAATTGCTCGGTTAACTGGCCATGGGTCAAGTTGGTTTGGGGATTTTAGGAGATGTAGTACGAAAGCTTAATTTTCTAAGTTCTGCCCCCACCATTTTTCTAAAAATAGTTTCTTTTTTTGAAGAAAAAAGTCCCCACACATACGCCTCCTCCTCCATGCTTACCTCTTCTGTCTGCATGGTGCCATATGGAATGCAAAACCATCAGCAAACCTAATGTTGGAAACTGAGGGCGGTACAATACAATAATGGAGCTGGAAGAGACCTCAAGAACCATCCAGTCTAAGCCAGGAATACTCAATCAAAGCACCTCCGACAGATGGCAATTGAGCTTCTCTTTACAAACTTCCAAAGAAGGAGACTCCACTCCATGCCGAGGCAGCGTTTTCCACTGTTTGAGAGCTCTTACCATCAGGAAGTTCTTTCTAATGTTTAGGTGGAATCTTTTCTGCTGTAGCTTGAACCCATTGCTCTCTGTCCTAGTCTCTGGCACAGCAGAAAACAAGCTTACTACATCTTCAGTATGACATCCCTTCAAACATTTAAACAGGGCTATCATGTTCCTCTTAACCTGTTCTTCTCCAGGCTAAACATACCCAGCTCCCTAAGTCTCTCCTCACAGGGCATGGTTTCCAGACCTTTCACCATTTTGGTTGCCCTCCTCTGGACATGTTCCAGCTTGTCAATATCACTCTTGAATTGTGATGAATTGTGGAACTGACCACAATATTCCAGGTGAGGTCTAACCAAAGCAGAATACAGTGGTACTATAGAGTTGCCATAAATCAGAAATGTCTTGAAGGCACAACAATGTTACTTCCCTCAATCTATAAACCAAACCCTTATTGACACAACCTAGAATTGCACTGGCTTTCTTAGCTACCACATCACACTGCTGGCTTCATGTTCAGCCTGTAGTCCACTAAGACTCCTAGATCCCTTTCACATATACTGCCATCAAGCCAGGTGCCACCCAGCCTATATCAGTTCAAAATAATAATAATAATAATAATAATAATAATAATAATAATTGTTTGAGATGACACACACACACACACAGAGTGCAGTGCAACAATGTAGAGTGTGCATGTAAGTAGCACATTGAAAACATAAAGCTGTAATGGAAATGCCAATTGTTTCTTGTCCAAAGAGTTACTGTAATAGGAAAACAAGACCAGGAAAGAGAAATGGATATGTGAAACATTTTCAGTTGTCGGAGATATGTTTAAGTAGCCCATGACGTGACATGAATTTAGCCGAGCCTGACCTGGAGCTTTCTTCTGATACACAGAGATCCCAGAAACTGTTGGGCATAGATGCCACATTGGCAAGGGTCTTGCTGACTGCCTCAGAGAGAGAAGTGAGAGCCATTCAATTCTGTCCAGCACATGGCCTTGTGGGACTTGAATCAATCTTATTTTCTGGGAAGGACAAACCTGAGTGTAGCCATGGACATGCCTTGCTCCTATTGTTCATTTTTAAATTCTTTTGTTTTGGGTTTGTTATTATTAACTTTCAGTTTTATATGCTTTTACTGTTAGCTTTTCTTATTGCAAATGTGAACTTGCTCAGGTTTTGAAATCTTCAAGGGAAAGTTAGCTCTTGGTCCTATCACCCTCGCATGCACTTTTGGTGAGGGCCTTCTTGGTGGCTGCTCCCTGGCTTTAAACCTCCCTTCCCAGGGAGGCTAGACTGGCCTCCTCTTGGTTGTCTTTCCACTGGCAGCCAAAAGCCTTTATATTTAAACAGGCTTTTGGCCAGTAACTGCTGCTGTAGAAGAACCTTTTAATGAGGAGGGTTGTATTTTGATTCCTTTTTCTTGTTAAGATTTCAAATGCTTTCAAACTCTTTTGATTCAGTACTTGGTTTTGAGATGCTCACTTATTTACTTGTCTTTAACTGTTCTCCAGTGTTACAAATGTTTGCTTTCATAGCGTTATTTTGTTGTACTTCATGCCGCAATCTGCCTTGTGAACTGAAGTGGAAGGAAGGAGGGGAAGATATGATATACAGAGCAAAAGGGAGAGAGAGATAACATCATTGGTTTTATTAGTTTTGGTTTTTTTTATCCCTAGCTCTTGTTTTATTATGTTTTTATTAGAAGTTTTCATTATCATTAGTTTTCAATATCATTGTTTTCATTATTATTTATTAATTACTTATTTAAGGCTATTTTATGGCCCTTTTCATTTCAAAAAGGAAAGCAGAGCAGTTTACACGGTGAAAAAGCCCAAAATACAATTCCAGAAGGCTGGGAATATTCGTATCTCCAGAGGATTTTCTTGGTGATGGAAGAACTACCAGGAGATTGGCAATCCCAGTGTTCCTGTGAGCATCTTGTTGGATTTTAGCCTTTTATGGACTTAGTTATATTTATATGTTCCCGTTTCCTACAAGAGGTTCAGTGTACCAGGGATGTATTCAAGTCTTTTACTCCAAATCTCAAGTCAAGTCTCAAGCCCATACCTTCAGTCATAGAATCATAGAATCATAGAGTTGGAAGAGACCACAAGGGCCATCCAGTCCAACCCCCTGCCATGCAGGAACTCTCCATCAACACATCCCAGACAGATGGCCATCCAGCCTCTGCTTAAAGACCTCTAAGGAAGGAGACTCCACCACCCTCCGAGGGAGTGTGTTCCACTGTCGAACAGCCCTGACTGTCAGGAAGTTCCTCCTAATGTTGAGGTGGAATCTCTTTTCCTGCAATTTGTATCCATTGTTCCGCGTCCTAGTCTCTGGAGCAGCAGAAAACAAGCTTGCTCCCTCCTTAATATGACATCCCTTCAAATATTTAAACAGGGCTATCATATCACCTCTTAACCTTCTCTTCTCCAGGCTAAACATCCCCAGTTCCAGACCCTTCACCATCTTAGTTGCCCTCCTTTGGACACGCTCCAGTTTCTCAACATTTTTTTTTTTAATTGTGGTGCTCAGAACTGGACAAGTCACAAGTCAAGTCTCAAGTCCTTGAAGGTACTTTCAAGTCAAGCCTCAAGTCTAGGTGCCAACTTTAGTAGAAAAAAGGAGGTGGTTGTGAAATGTGTGTGGAGGGGGTGGATTTCCATAACTAGAAAATCAAAAAGATATGTACAGAGTTAAAGGGGGAAGTTCTCAGAGGAAAACAGCAAATTTGTTAGGCAAAGGGCTTGAGGCAGAAGGATGCTTCTAAAGCTTTTGAAAAATTTTATAAGGCCTGGTACAAATGGGCAGGAAGTGCCATCTTGGCCCCAATTCTAGGGTTCGGGAATGCACACCAACTGCATGCTCTCGAACCCTAGTGCATGCTGGCACCAGCATCATGGCAGCCTCCCGTCCACCTGGGGGCTGCCATGATGACAAAAGCACAGTGTATTGTCCACATGTCACGGTGCTGTGCTTTCATCATCAACGCAACGGCTGGACTTAAAAGAACCTGCTTTTAGCAGATTATTTTTAGTCTTGATGGAGGTCGCACAGTTTGGCTGCTGCAGCCTCCACCAGCCCTAAAAACGGGTGCCTCCAGCCCGCCCTTTCAGAGCAGTCTGTTGAGGCCCTAAGTCTCCTCCAATATTTAGCAGGGACAGGCTGCTGAGTAGACCTCAACCCTTGCCTCAAGCCCATTATCTAACATGTTTGTTAGACCAGCAAGACAATTGTTGAAAATGTACAAGTTTTGGGTCTAGTTGAGTAAGGGCATCATTTATTGTCGAGTCCAAGTCACGTCATTGAAGCAACTTGAGTCTGAGTCTAGACTGAGTCATTCGGCTCAAGTCTACATCACTGCAGTATATAATAATAATAATAATAATAATAATAATAAATATTTATTTATATGCCGCCCAATCACTGGGAATCCGGGCGGCTTACAACAGAGGGAAATACAAAGCAATGACAATACAAATGAAATAAAAAATAAATGTAACATAGCAATATATTAAACAATAAAAATAAAATAAAATAACAATTAACAACTGCAGTAAATAACAAAAACAAAAATACATAACAAATCAACAGCAGCAAAAAATACATAACAATTAACAATGAAAAATGTATGGCAATTAACATACCAAATCAGTAAAATACAAGATTCCTTCTCGACCCCCCCATCCCAATCCTAAAATAAAACAATATTCAACAATGCACACACTAAAAAAGAACATTACAATATAAACTCGCAAAAAGTAAAGGGGGGGGGACTAGGAGCGTTAAACAATCAAAACAATCAACCTCCACCTGAGTCCTCCATTGCCTTTTGAGGCTCTGGGATGATGTTGGGTGAGGCAGGGCAGTCCTCCACCTGCACCTGAGTCCTCCATTGCCTTTTGAGGCTCTGGGATGATGTTGGGTGAGGCAAGGTAGTCCTTCACCTCCACCTCTTTTGAGGCTCTGGGATGATGTTGGGTGAGGCAGGGCAGTCCTCCACCTGCACCTGAGTCCTCCATTGCCTTTTAAGGCTGTGGGATGATGCTGGGCAAGGCACGGCAGTCCTTCACCTCCACCTGAGTCCTCCATTGCCTTTTGAGGCTCTGGGATGATGTTGGGTGAGGAGGGGAGTCCTTCACCTCCACCTGAGTCCTCCATTGCCTTTTGAGGCTCTGGGATGATGTTGGGTGAGGCAGGGCAGTCCTCCACCTCCACCTGAGTCCTCCCTTGCCTTTTGAGGCTCTGGGATGATGTTGGGTGAGGCACAGCAGTCCTCCACCTGCACCTGAGTCCTCCATCCTTTTTAAAAATAACAACACTTCTACCAGTTTCTTTTCACAACAGCTCTGCAAGGTAAGCTAAGCCAAGCAGGAGCAGCTGTCTAAGGCTACTCAGTGAGCTTAGTGGCCGGGAGACAATTAGTTGTGGGGACTTTTTTCCCCCTTAAATACAAACTTTTCACAGAGAAATCTCTTACGAATTCCTCTCTCCTCTGCAGAGTTAATAAGATATTTGTTCTTTGCCTGCTTTTTAAATTTTAAATCATCTCAAAACATCCATTAATGATTTAATTTTTTAAAAAACCTAAATTCCTGACGTACCTTCTGTGTCATTTCAGAACTCTCATTATTAAAGAAAAATGTAGAGAAAAAGAAGAGTCAACATTGATGTTCTTTTTTCTTTTGTCCCTTGCTATACACATATTTATCCTGTCAACACACCAGGACATGTTGATGAATATTAATTCCTAATATCACCCCTTCTGCCAAATACAATGATCTGTACAAGGTAACACCCTTGTCATACTGTACATATCATCCTAATTCAATGCTGTACGCAAAGTTAAAAAGAAAAACACATGGCACACTTTCCAGAAATCTTTCTATTCCTACATTTCACAGCAATTTTCCAATCCTGTGCCAAAGGGTTAATTGCCTATTTCTGCACAGAGAGAGGTGAGTGCTCCTTAGACAGAGGCATCAAATATAGGCAGGTAACAGATTTGCCAGAAAAGTGCAGGGCCTGGAAAAGTTACTGTGGGGGATGGCAACTCCCAGAACATTCCAGCTTATTTGTTCTTGTATGAACCCACGAACCACATGCCTCCACCCAAAACACTAGCCTTCCCAAATGTAATGCCTTCCTGATATCTTGGGCAGGAACTGCCATCTGTCCCTGCCACCATGGCAAATGGCTGAGGGTGATAGGACTTGCTGCATAAAACACATGGAGGGGGCATCATGTTGGCACACTTTCCAGGAATCTTTCTATTCCTACTTTTCACAGCAATGCATAAACCTGGGCATTGCCCTCCAAAACACCTCCTCTGCAATGCCCTCACTCTTTCTTCATCCTAAATTCACCTTCTCCGTGAAGCATTTGGCCAATGTCATTAAAAGTTTTACCTCTTTGTAATGGGTAGGGCAATCCTACAATGGGAGGAGAGAGAGAATCAAAGGCAGAAGAAATGGCAGGTCCAAAGTCCTGCTCGGATTGAACCAACAGGGACATAAAAGGGGGACCTCTTTATGGTTTTCCTTTTCTCCCAGTCTCCTTCCACACACACACACACACACACACCATTTCCACTGGTCCCAACAGAAGCAAAAATAAGCATTCAACTCCAGTGCTGAAACACAATGACACAATGGTATCCAATGCCAACAGAATTGAGATTTTCTTTCCCACCTGCTGTAGCCTCCATGCTACCAAATCTATTCCAAATGGTTTCCCAACTGTCCAGTGAAATTTTCAAGAATGCCTGGGGGCTGAAGGAGATAGGGAATCACAGATCCTGGTGGAAGCAGCAGGAGCCAGTAGAAGTAGATCTCTGGAACCTTTCCCTTTCCTCCCAATCCGGGGAACATTAGGAAAATGGAAACAATTCACCAATGTTTCCTGGTCCACCAGCAGAACATCCTTTGTTTTCTGTAAGTATCACTGAAAGAACAAGGGTGTCAGCCGTTTCCATCAGCACAAGAAGGACTTTGGGAAGGCTAGACCTTCTCCACCACAGGTGTGCTCTTTACAGGCACTATTCCTGGACCAAGACATGGGAAACCTTTCCAATCTGGACCTCTATGTTTCCCCTCTTTGAGGGTGTATTCTTAGAATCATAATAGAATCATGGAATCGTAGAGTTGGAAGAGACCGCAAGGGCCATCCAGTCCAACCCCCTGCCATGCAGGCAATCTCAATCAAAGCATCCCTAACAGATGACCATTAAGCCCCTGTTTAAAGACTTCCAAGGAAGGAGACTCCACCACACTCTAAGGGAGTGTGTTCCACTATTGAACAGCCCTTACTGTCAGGATGTTCCTCCTAATGTTGAGCTGGAATCTCTGTTCCTGCAGTTTGCATCCATTGTTCCAGGTCCTGGAGCAGCAGAAACAAGCTTGCTCCCTCCTCAATATGACATCCCTTCAAGTATTTAAACAGGGCTATCATATCACCTCTTAACTTTCTCTTCTCCAGGCTAAACATCCCCAACTCACATATTTTCGTATCACATTCCGACCCCATCCCCACAACCATACAGTCATTCATAAATACCTGGAGCTGAATAGTGTGTTCTATCATTGCATCTGAAGAAGTGGGTTGAAAGCCATAAAACAGATCAGCTAGTCCTAAAGGTGTTGCTAAATTATTTTTTCCGAAACCCTCCATTTTTTTCACATTTATAAATCCCACTAATCCATGGGTTTACTTTATTAAGCCATGATTGGCTCTGTTTGACCCTATATGGGTTTGTGCTGGAGCTGAGATGAAAATTTGGAGAGGACAGAAGAAGAGGAAGAAGTGGAAGAAGAGGAAGAAGAGGAGGCGCATTCAGTATAGTTGGCTGTAAGAATGGCAGTTCAAGAGGTGTAATGTGGTTGGCAAATTTGGCTATTAAGAGGGTTACAAAATAAGGGTACTGCACCCAAAATTGTGCCCTTCCACATGAAAATTTCCTTCAATCTGAACATTTCCAGCATTGCAGAGAGGGAGACACTGAAAACTGTAGTGCGCTATGTTTGTTGTTTTTTGTGCAAATGACAACAACAGCCATCCTTTGGCACAAAAATAATTATTTTATGCAAATATAATGTTTATAGATTTCTGCAGAAAAACAAACTTTTTGCACAAATATGCATTTTTGTACAAATTTCCCATAAGGAAAAACAACCTAAGTCCTGAAATGTGAACATTTTCATGTTGCCTTACTATTAGGGACATGAAATTTTGCAATTTGCCTCTTCCTCCTAAAGAAGAAGAAGATGATGATGATAGGCAGAAGAGACCCTGCAAATGAAATGCTGAAGGGTAGTGAAGGAAATTTTCTCCTAAGACCCATTTCTGCCTGAGCCCGTTTTAGAAGGCAAGTGGGCACCATATTTTTCTAACATAGCCAAATTTGCCAACCACATTAATTAAAGTTCCCTTTTTTATACAACATAAAAACATTCCCTCCCCTCTCTCCCTTTAAGTTTGCCTCTTCCATCTCCTAATGGAGTTAAATACTCTTTGTACATCCCTGGCAAGTTCATAAATTATCCTCTTAGCACAGAAAGCCATTATTTAGATGGTTTTATACAAGGCTGCCAGCCGATAGCAAAGGGACAATTCCGATGTAATGTCTCTTCAAAATAACTCTGTTTCAGGTACACACACACACACCATCACACACACACACACCAATATCCAATACGCTATTTGCATTTTTATAGCCTCTGTTTTTCCTCATGTTGTATGGATGTTGCATTATATATTTATAACTTCTGAATGGATTTAGCAAGGGAGAGTTCACAAACCATCTCTGCATGTTTATTAACATTACAAATATTTGACTATTATTGCATAAACCATGGAGCAGTCTAATAGACTGCACATATTGTCATGTTTCCTGAACGCCCTGCTCAATCTGGGGCTTTTTTCCCTTCAAATATCTAGAGTTTTCCCACTTTTCTTCCATGATCCCTGGACTGGGCTTACAGGTGGAAGACCTACCAACCCCCATAAAATTTACCCAGAGCGATGGCCTGGTCCACTAATGCACTGAGCCAGACACATGGAGGTTGGGAAACATGGAGAGACCCTGACGTTCATGGGAAGTCCTACAGCAGTCCACACAATTGAACTGGCTCCAATTCCATACTCCCCACATTGATTGGGCTATAGAGGAGGTGAAATTTGTGAGTCAGTGGTACTGAACCTTTTGAGTGCCCACAGCCAGAAAGCCCTGGTGGGCACACCCAAGTCCAAACCCTAACTCAGATCTAGTCGCCATGGGCATAGTCACTGAAATCTCTAGGGCCTAGGCTAAAGGATGCTGACAAGTACGTGGGGCTGGGTACCAGCCTCCAATGAGTTGGCCACTGCTACAATGCAGACTTGAGAGAAGTGTTTGAGGAGGAGGTGTCTGGCTCTTGTCCCTCACATTGTAAGTCAGACAGCACTATTGAACCAATCCCAGGAGCCAAGCTACCAAAAACTAAGTTATATTCCATGACCCCTAAAGAGCTAACAGTCTTAAGGGAGTTCATAAACAAGAACTTAGAAAGGAATTCATAAGGCGAACCAGGAGTTCATTGTGTGAATATTTTTGTTCATCCTTAAGAAATCATTACCAATATTATTGTTCTTATTGGGACACCATTTGTTGCTATTTGCAGCAGCCCCTCAAGTTGAAAACCAGGAGTCAGTTCCATGCAAGAGCCTCCTCAGCTGCACACCCAGCTCAATCCATGCAACAGCTTTGCAGGCTTTAAACAACCCGTTATCTCTTATTTTCAATCAGTGTTCAGATATAAAAACAGAAGAAGCTTATGGGCCAGAGAAGGGAGGACTGTGGGCCAGAACTGACCCATGGGCCAGAGATTACCCACCTCTCTATTAGATGGTTCTGAATTCCCAAGAATTGAATTGTTCTAAATTTAGTGTCAGTCCCTTCCTGCCACAGAATTTGTTCATTATAACGGTGTATGTGTGCACCAGTGAATTAAGATATGATCCGCACTGCCCACTCTGCAGCATGCAAAAGCAATAAATGTCTGCTGTGATTGATTAAGGGCCTCCACTTTGCTTTAGTCATTAATCAATCTTAAAAGCCATTTATTGAGAAACTGCTACAAAGCCATAGATTATTCCTATTATGCTAGTAGTAGGAGATGGGGAAATCCTCAGAAAATAGGATGGGAGTGAATACAAAGAGGGGAAATAAACTTTCTTAGCTGGAGAATGATTGATCAATTAAAATGCCTCCTTACTTAGCACCAAAACATTCCATTTGGAATGTTTAGCAGGGTTTCTAGAAAGCAAGGTGAAGCAGCACCCAGACAAATAGGGAAGTATACATGACTAGGAACATAGGATATTCCAATTGCACTACTATGGGCCACACACACAGTATCAACTCTAGTGTCAACTAAAATATGCCAGCACAACAAAATGGTGGCCAACAGATGGGAATTGATCATCCCCAACCACAAAAAAGGACAAACAAAAAGCAAGCAAAATTCTGTTCAAATATCTGCAGCAGAGACTCCAATCATTATATATAGAGAGAAATCCAACAAGTGCAACTGGGGTTCAGGAAAGGAAGAGGCGCTACAGACCACATAGAATCATAGAATACAATCATAGAATCATAGAGTTGGAAGAGACCACAAGGGCCATCCAGTCCAACCCCCTGCCATGCAGGAACTCCCAGTCAAAGCATCCCCGACAGATGGCCATCCAGACTCTGCTTAAAGACCTCCAAGGATGGAGACTCCACTCCATCTGAGGGAGTGTGTTCCACTGTCGAACAGCCCTTACTGTCAAGAAGTTCCTCCTAATGTTAAGGTGGAATCTCTTTTCCTCCAGCTTGCATTCATTGTTCTGCGTTCTAGTCTCTGCAGCAGCAGAAAACAAGCTTGCTCCCTCCTCAGTATGACATCCCTTCAAATATTTGAACAGGGCTATCATATCACCTCTTAACCTTCTCTTCTCCAGGCTAAACATCCCCAGTTCCCTAAGTCGTTCCTCATAGGGCTTGGTTTCCAGACCCTTCACCATCTTAGTTGCCCTCCTTTGGACATGCTCCAGTTTCTCCACATCTTTTTTGAATTGTGGTGCCCAGAACTGAACACAGTATTCCAGGTAGGGCTGACCAAAGCAGAATAGAGTGGCACTACTACTTCCCTTGATCTAGACACTATACTTCTATTGATGAAGCCTAAAATTGCATTGGCCTTTTTAGCTGCTGCATCGCACTGTTGACTCATGTTCAGCTTATGGTCTACTTGGATTCCTAGATGCCTTACACATGTGGTCTCATTCAGCCAGGTGTCCCCCATTTTATATCTGTGCATTTCATTTTTCCTCCCCAACTGCAGAACCTTACATTTCATCTTGTTAGCATTGGCCCAGCTTTCTAGTCTATTCAGGTCATTTTGAATTTTGATCCTGTCCTCTGGGGTATTAGCTACTCCTCCTAGTTTAGTGTCATCTGCAAATTTGATAAGTATGCCCCCAATTCTGTCATCCAAATCATTAATAAAGATGTTGAATAGCACTGGGCCCAGGACAGAACCCTGTGGCACTCCAGTGGTCACTTCTTTCCAGGATGAAAAGGAACCATTGCTGAGCACCCTTTGAGTTCGGCCAGTCAACCAATTACAAATCCATGTAACAGTTAACTTGTCTATCCCACATTTTGCAAGCTTGTTTGCAAGAATGTCATGGGGAACCTTGTCAAAGGCCTTACTGAAATCGAGGTATGCTATATTCACAGCATTCCCTTCATCTTCCAAGCTGGTAATTTTATCAAAAAAAAGAGATCAAGTTTGTTTGGCATGACTTGTTTCTCTGAAACCCATGTTGACTTTTTGTGATTATGACATTGGCCTCTAAATGTTCACAGACTCTCTGCTTAATGACCTGCTATAGAATCTTTTCTGGAATTGATGTCAGACTAACTGGACGATAATTGTTGGGATCCTCTTTTTTTCCCTTTTTGAAGATGGGAACAATGTTTGCCCTCCTCCAGTCTGCTGGGACTTCTCCTGTTCTCCAGGAGTTCTCAAAGATTATTGCCAGTGGTTCCGATATTACATTTGCCAGTTCTTTTAATACTCTAGGATGTAGTTCATCTGGTCCTGGAGATTTATATTCATTTAGGTTAACCAGGTATTCCTGCACTATCTCTTTACTTATACTGTGCTGAAATTCCCCTATTCTGTCTTCTGCTCCATTATCCTTAGGTTGAGCACCCTTTGCCCTTTCTGAGAAGACTGAAGCAAAGAAGGTGTTGAGTAATTCTGCCTTTTCTCTGTCCCCTGTTAGCATCTTGCCATCTTCTGCACGCAGTGACCCAACCGTTTCCTTCTTCTTCCTTTTGCTGCGGACATATCGAAAAAAGCCCTTTTTATTGTTCTTAACCTCTCTAGCAAGCCTGAGTTCATTCTGCGCTTTAGCTTTTCTGACTTTATCCCTACACATGCTTGCTATTTGTTTGAATTCCTCTTTGGTGATTTCCCCATTTTTCCATTTCTTATACATGTTCCTTTTAAAACTTAGCTCAGTTGAAAGTTCCTTAGTCATCCATCCTGGCTTCTTGAGACACCTTCCATTTTTCTTGCTCATTGGAACTGTTTGAAATTGCGCCTTCAGTATCTCCTTTTTGAGAAACTCCCATCCGTCTTGAACTCCCTTCTCTTTTAGCATTCCTGACCATGGGATCACCCTAAAGTCTAGAGTGTGTGTCTGACTATGCCTAGCTTCTCCCTTCCACTGTATAACAAACTCCAGGAGAACATGGTCACTTCCATGTTCCACTTGCACCCATCAACTAGGTCTTCCCTGTTGGTTAAGATAAGATCTAAAATGGCTGATCCCCTTTTTGCCTCTTCCACCTTTTGGACAATGAAATTGTCTTCCAGGCAAGTGAGGAATTTGGCTGAGTTTGACTTCCAGCAAATATCAGGATAGTTGAAGTCACCCATCACTATTACATCAGTCTTTTCTGAGTGTATGATTATCTGTTCTAGAAAGGCATCATCCATTGCTTGAGTCGGGGGTCTGTAGTACACTCCCACAGTAACATCCTTGTTGTTTCCCTCTCCTTTAATTTTTATCCAGATGCTCTCTACCTGGCTTCCAGTATTGATTTCCTGGATCTCTTCACTGGTGTAAATATCCCTCACATATAATGCTATTCCTCCTCCTTTCCTGTTTGGCCTGTTTCTCTTAAAAAGGTTATATCCCTCTTTTTCTACATTCCAATCATGAGACTCATCCCACCAGGTTTCAGTGATGCCTATTATATCATATTTCCCTTGTTGTGCTAGGAGTTCGAGTTCATCCTGCTTATTTCCCATACTCTGTGCATTAGTGTAGAGACATCCAAGACCATGTGTCCTCTTTACTTGCTGCTTTTGCATGTTTTTTTTGCCTCATACTGTTGGGTCCTTGCACTGTTTGCCTTGTTCCCTCTATGCCACTTTGACTATTCTCTCCAGCCCTTTTGCCTTCCGGAATGCTGTCTCCCTTCCCAACATAACTCAATTTAAAGCCCTCCTGATCAGATTCTTCAGACTGTTGGCAAAAACGTTTTTGTCAACTGACGTGAGATGCAGCCCTTCCCTTGCCAGAAGTCCCTCCTCATGGAACCGCAGCCCATGATCCAAGAATCGAAACCATTCTTGGCGCCACCATCTACGGAGCCAGTATTCACCTCTGCTATTTTCCTCTCCCTTCCTGGACCATGCCCTTCTACCGGGAGAAGAGATGAGATGACAACCTGTGCATCCATCTCTTTCAGTTTCCTTCCCAGAGCCTCATAATTCCTTCTGATATTCTGAAGGCTGTGCCTTGCAGTATCATTGGTTCCCACATGAACCAAAAGAAAGGGGTATTGATCAGTAGGCTTGACAAGTCTTGTCAGCCTCTCCGTCACATGATGGATCTTTGCCCCAGGGAGACGACACACCTCCCGAGACATCTTGTCAGGCCCACAAACCACTGCTTCTGTACCCCTCAGCAAGGAGTCCCCCACCACCACCATACGCTCCTCCGAGGCTTAGCAGTGTCTGTTCCCTTTTGTGATACACTCAGGCTCCCCTGCTCTGTCCCTGCCGTCTGTCCCTGCTGCTTTTCCTCATCATCTCTGACAACAGAGAGAGATTCAAAGCGATTCTGTAGCTACAAGCTGCTCACAGAACGTTCCCTGGTTTCCTTACTTCTGTGTGTGACCTTCCTCCAAGCATCTACCTCTGTTGTATGTGGAGTGACCTCCTCCACCCCAGCAACTTCCTCTGTGCGTTTCCCACCCAAGACATTCTGTTCTGTTCTGTTCAGGAGAATCTCCTGCTCTCTATGATGCTGGAGTGCAGATACCTGCTCCTCTAGCTGCTGTCCTTTCTCTTCCAAGAGGGCTACCAACTTGCACTTGGGGCAGGTGTAGTTCCCCACATCTGACAAACATCCACAGGTGTTGCAGGTGACTGCTACAGGGCCTTCAGTGTTGTTGTTGTTGTTCCAGTTTAATCTGGGGAGATTATCGCACCAGGGCCAATTCAGCAATAATTGCACTAATGAAAGCTAATGCAACAGTAGCTCTATAGCGCCCGACAGTCATGCAATCGCACAATTATAGTGACAATTCCATATAATATTGGGATCACATTTATCACACATCCATGAATGGATCGTTAGTACATTGGAATTGATTGTTTTGTGCATGCGCCATTTTGGCGCTGCAACAGATATCTTGAAATCATGGTTCCGTCCCACACATAATAAGATACAACAGAATCAAATTTATTACTTCATCACATTGTTTTAATCCAGAGTAAACAAAATTTTGCCCCACAGCTCAAAGACTGAAATCCATTGCAAAAATCAATCCTGGCAAAGAGAACGGATTGCCTCCACCACAATGCATTTTGGGTATACTTTGTTGCTTCTGCAATAAGACAAAGGACAACTTTTGCACTCTCGCAATCGCACTTCATTCGCACTATTGAGAAGCCATTCAAGGGATTTCCCTGTGAATGTTTTTTTGTTGGACCATTCCTGGTTCTTCCCAGGATAAGTCCTGGGTGAGTGCAATGTCATCTTAAAACCTTCCACGCAATCATGTGTTTTAACCAGAATTATGCATTTTCTTTCCTCTTTCCCCCCATCTGATAATCTGCTAGGTCTCTGGGTTACATGTAAACCCTAAATTTTAATGTTTCCCTACAATGAATTATGTAGGAACTTCCATCACTCTAAGCTGGCATATCCAAAGATGAGGAATGCCAGAAAGGGCAGTTCAACAACCTTTGACTGTCACACTACTCTGATCTGAAGTGTCCTTCACTTTTTCCCAAATCATCTCATTTACAAGACAGGATTTTGTACCACAGAGATATGAGACTCCACCACCACCACCACAAAGCTCTGTTATGATCTATAACCCTGTTTTTACCCAGAATGGAATACGTTACACTCCACTTATGCAACAGGCATGATTAAAAACAATCAGTTATACTCAGAAAGGGGAAAACCCAATCTCCCAAGGCCAATGCACTCCTGCATATATATTTGAATGAAAGACGGAGAAATTCTATATATAAAACACCTCCTGGGTCTTTATGGCCATTACTAATGGACTGAAAAAATAAGGAGAGCCCACGAGGAAACTTGTATAAATTAGATGTTGGAGCTACAATGATTTTTTCCCCTCTGTAATTCTGTGTTAAATGTATCTTCTTCATATTGAGTAAATGCTCCCTTGCAGACTTGATGACACAGAAAACTCACATGGGGAAATGCTCTCTCTATTTTTTCTCTCTCTCTGTCTTTCAACCTACCCAGTCTAAAGGGCATTTGGCAAACTGCAGTCATCCTTTCAGTGTTTCCTCAGTCAGAATTTCTGCTAACCACAATGAGTGCTTTTGAAAAGGTATCTAAACGCAATGTGAGGAATTTCGAAAAAGACTGGGAAACGGTCTTTGAAACAAAAATGTGGTCTTATCTCAACGGTAGGATTTTAAAATTGACAGATTTATAATTGATGGGTAAACAACAATGATTTGTGTTCAAAGACAGCGGGAACTATTGCTAATGAAATGATCCTTTGCTGTAACAACAAGTAAAAGATATATTTACTGTATATACTCGACTATAAATCAACCTTATATATAAGAAGGCAGGTTTGGGGGCTAAAATTATGGATTTTGATATGATCCATGGATACGTCGAGGGTAAAACTTAGCGGTATGTAATGAAAGATGTAAAGGTCAAAGCAAAGGAAAACGATGCCAAAGAACTTACAAAATTACTGCAGGCATAACATAAGAGTTCCAGAGGCCAGATCATCAACCACCATGAAGAGGGTGTTTTCCATCTTGGCCCCTAGCCTCTGGAACTCGCTGCCCATCGAGCTCCACTCAGCCGCCTCTCTTGCCCAGTTTAAAAAAGGGTTAAAAACACACTTATTCGGGCAGGCTTACCCCTGATATTCCTCTCCCTGTTTTTATTTCTCCCTCATCCTCCCCCACTGTGAGCTGGTTTGGCATATTGCTATTGTACTGTTGTATTGATATTGTTATTGTTTATTTTTGGAATGTTTTTAAATTGTTGTATATGTTGTGCACCGCCCTGATCATTGGAAGGGCGGTATAAAAATTAAGATTTTATTATTATTATTATTATTTATTATTATTTGTACTCGTACTAATGGATGAGAGAGTAGAAGGGTGTCAATGCTTCTAGGAAAGATTAAACTCTTGCCTTTCACCAGGGGATGGATGGATATATATATACATATGAGTTAAAGTATAGTACTTTCATTGACGCACGGATAAGCCGACTCAATTTTTGGGGTCAATTTTTTAACCTAAATTTCTAGACTTATACATGAATATACGCAGTATATATAGATAAGTAAGAAAGTTGGAAAACCAACCAAAGCTAGCAGGCAAAGAAGCTAAGGAATGAATGTGGTAAAATAATATTTAGGAAGGAAGGTTAAGGAATGAAGGTTGTTGTGTTGTTGTTATTCTGTTTTGTATTTTTGATTGTTGTTCTTGTTGTTACTAATGAGATGGAAGGATTGGAAGATTGAGGAGGATAGATATCAGAAGGTCTAGTATGTTGTAGAAGGCAAGAGAAAGTAGCTGAAGGTATGTGTATGTCGTAGGTAGAAAGAGGGAAGGAGTAGAGGTAGAAGGAAGGTGTAAGAGAGGGGTGAGAGAGTAAGGAGAGAGAAACTAGAAGGAAATAAGTGGATAAAGTAAGAGATTTAACAGGAAATAAAAAAACGAAATGAAGATACCAATCCTTCAAGGGGAATTTAGGAAATACATGTATAGTAACTTAGGCCTGGTACAATGGGCACTTTATGGCACCCTGGGGCCAAAATTAGGGTTCAGGAGAGCACAGCGACCTCACCCTCCCGAACCCAGAGGCTACATCATGGCTTGGCCCCATCCAGATGATGACGACAACGACGCGCAGCGTGCAGACTTCACTTGCACGAAGTGGCATCATGGCAAAGCCCTTTCCTGTTTAAGGCGCCACAAAAAAGAAGCCGCTCTAGGCAGCTTCTTTTTTGTAGTGTGTCGATGTTGCAGCACCTACTCAAGGCAAAGACGGATGGCAAAGAGCCACTCATCTGTTGAGCCCCATAGTAAATATTAGTATAGAAAATATATGTTTTAAATATATGTTAACTAAAGATTATTTATGTTAATTTACTTTTGCCCTTTGAATTTCTACGTATGTTTTAATTATACAGTATATGAGTGTATATAAATGATGATGTATATGTATCTGTATGACTTTTAATAAAAAAAAGGGGGGGGGAGAACAGCTATACCACTGCCAGCTCCAGAATTCCTGGAGACTAGGGTTCGAATCTCTGCTTGGCCATGGAAGCCCACTGGGTGACCTTGAGAAAGTCACAATCTCTCAGCCTCAGAGGAAAGCAGAGGCAAATCCCCTTTGAACAACTCTTGCCAAGAAAACCCTGTGATAGAGTCACTTTAGGAAGAACAGTGTTTCTGGCCCTACTTACTAGAGGTCAGCCTATTCGGGCCCCCTTCTTTCTACCTGGTACCCAGGACAAGTGACCTTTAAGGCAAAATTAGCCTATGGATCAGAACTTGATGACAACTCAGTCCATTAAGGCTTCCCTTCTCATCATATTGAGGATGTTAAGTAGTAGGTCAGATATTGTCACTAACAGCCTGGCTACTACGAATACTCCTACAGGCGAAATTGGGAACAGCCTGGGAGCAAGCATTGATGTCATATGGGGGCTAGGGAGGTATGGCGGTAACAGAGTGAACACATGTTACAAAAGAAGTAGGGATTGATGTTTAGTATCTATCCCTTCTTCAGTTCACTCTGTTTCTCGGGATAAATTGGAGAGCGCACCAACCATCCCACAATCCCTTAATCTGCTCTTCTGCAATGTCAGGTCAGCCAAAGGTAAAACCCATATCATCCACGATCATCTCGTGGATGAAAAGGTCGACCTGGCCTGCTTCACAGAGACTTGGCTGGGAGATGCCAGCTCTGCTACTTGGGCGCAGGCTCTCTAAGCTGGATATACAGTCAGTGAGCAGATAAGGGAAAGTGGGCGGGGGAGAGGTGGTGCGGCTATAGTTCATAAATCTAACCTACCCTTGATCAGAGAACCTATCCGGAAAACAACCCACATCAAGTGTGTGTACCTCAGCCTGAAGACCAGGGATAGTTTGGGGATTCTGTTGGTATACCGGCCACCCCGTTGCCTAACAGACTCCCTGACCAAGCTGACTCAGCTGGTCTCTGAGTTGCTGTTGGAGTCGCCCAGACTTCTGGTCTTGGGCGACTTCAACATTCCCCTCGAGACCAGCCCTTCTAATCTACCTGGAGCAGCTCGGGAGTTCATGGAATCCATGACAGGCATGAACCTATCCCAACTGGTCAATGGGCCCACCCATTGTGCGGGTCACACACTCGATGGGATCTTTAGCATGGAACGGGAATATCCATGGGCGGAGGTAATTAAAACCTCCGCACTGTCATGGATGGATCACTCTCTGATCAAGATGGAACTTAGAGCTGCACCTTACCCCTCCGGGGGTGGTGGACCCATTAGAATGGTCCGCCCTCAAAGGCTAATGGAACCAATTGGTTTCCAGAAGGTCCTAGAGGGTTTAATGGTTGGCAATGCCGGTGATCCCGTCGAAGCCTTGGTGAACACTTGGAACACCGATCTTCCCAAGGCTCTTGATATTATCGCCCCCGAGCGTCCTTTCCAGCCTGCTTCAAACTGCAAACCCTGGTTCACAGAGAAACTCAGGGAAATGAAGCAGGCTGGACAACAACTAGAGCGCAAGTGGCGAAAGACTCAGTCCTCATCCGACAGAACTCACCATAGGCAGCACCTTCGCGCCTATCGGGAGGCATTGCTTGCAGTGCAGAAATCCTTCTACGCTGCATGCATTGCGTCTGCAGAGTCTGATTCAGCAGAGCTGTTTAAGGTAGTTGGGGAGTTAACACAGGTTTCCACTGCGTTTAACCCCCTTTTTGACCTGAAGACGGCCTGCTGTGACGCATTCAACAACCACTTTGCAGATAAAATCTCTCGGATAAGGGCCGACTTGGACGCCAACGTTTCTCCAAATGAGGTAACTAGCAACTCCACCACCGTCATTTTGATGGATGAGTTTCAATCTATAAGTACTGATGACATGGACAAGCTCTTTGGAAGCGTAAGGAAGACGACCTGCCCTCTCGATCCATGTCCATCATGGCTGGTCGCCCAGGGAGGGGATACATTGAAGACATTCCTTCGGGATGTAGTCAATGCGTCCCTCAGGGAAGGTGCTATTCCATCCTGTCTGAAGGAGGCAGCTGTAAAGCCTCTCCTGAAGAAACCTTCCCTTGATCCCCTGGAGAGAAACAACTACAGACCAATTTCCTTGCTGCTGTTTCTAAGCAAGGTGATCGAGAGAGCAGTCACCTCACAACTCCAAGCTGTCTTGGAAGAAACCGATTTTCATGATCCACTTCAAACCAGCTTTCGAGCAGGATATGGACTTGAGACTGCCATGGTTGCTCTGACAGATGACCTCCGCTTGAGCATCGACAGGGGTAGTGTGACCCTGCTGGTGCTCTTGGATCTCTCAGCGGCCTTTGACACTATAGATCATACCATCCTTTTGGACCGGTTGAGGAAGATGGGTATCGGAGGCACTGCCTTGCAGTGGTTCCGTTCCTTTCTCTCTGACAGGTCCCAAAGGGTGAGGCTCAGGGACAGTTGCTCCTCTAAAATCGAGCTAAATTGTGGTGTCCCTCGGGGTGCCATCCTGTCTCCGATGCTATTTAATATTTATATGAAGCCACTGGGTAAGATCATTCGGAGGCATGGAGCTCAGTGTCATCAGTATGCTGATGACACTCAGATATATTTCTCCATGACCAGATCATCTGCTCAGACCTCAGATGGCGTCTTCCCTCTCAATGACTGTCTCGCAGGGGTAATGGATTGGATGAGGGAAAATAGATTGAGGCTAAATCCTGAAAAAACGGAGGTACTGACAGTTATCAGCTTCGGCTGATATGTCAGCTGCGCCCTTTCCTGGAGTTGAGGGACCTGGACACTGTGGTACAAACACTGGTTACCTCACATCTGGATTACTGTAATGCACTCTACATCGGGCTACCCTTGTGCCTAACCCAGAAACTTCAACTGGTTCAAAACATGGCAGCCAGGCTAGTTGCTGGAACATCGAGGAGAGAGCATATAACACCAGTGCTTAAATCTCTCCACTGGCTGCCGATCTTGACTTTTAAAGCCCTACATGACTCGGGTCCAACTTATCTCCGAGACCACCTCCTCCCATATGAGCCCCCTCGCACACTTCGGTCCTCTGGGAGGAACCTATAAAAACTAGGCTGTCGCAGACCTCCTAGAGGGCCTTTTCTGCTGTTGCTCCCAGGCTGTGGAATGACCTGCCAGATGTGATGCATCTTATTACAACCTTGGAAGGTTTTAAAAAAGCGAGCAAGACGCATCTCTTCCGGCAGGCCTTCCCGGATAATGGCTAGTTCTCCCACCGCCTGATGGCTCCTCACCACTACCCCCTTTCCCCCATCCGGCTGCCTACACTGGACCTTGAAAGGTTATGTTTTTTAGATTTGAATTGTTTTAATCATGATCAGTTTAATCCTGTTTTAAGGCGAGGGAGGTGGGTATGTCATGTATAGTCTGGAAGATTTTAACTGTATATGTTTTAACATGCTAGGATAGAGGGGAGCCAGCACAAAGTGGTGGAAGAGGAGAGAACACCAGGCCACCCCACCACCTTAGGAAAGAGATGTGTAGTACTTCCTGCTGCTGTGTAGACTTGTTGCTTGCTACCTGCTGCTGCTGTGTGGACTTGCTGCTTGCTACCTGCATGCTCCATCTCACCTGGTGGACTGCTGGCCCCAGACTGCTTCCTGCCAGGACCAGGCCCCAGGTACCCAGCCAGAAACACCTGCTCCCCTTGGGAAGGGGATAAAGGCTGGGTGCCTGCTGTGGCAGGCCCACCACCAGTGAGCTGCTTCGGGGGGAGGGGGCAAGGGCAAGGGCAAGGGCCAGTCCATTTGGCTTGTAGAGGAGGATATAGTTTAATATATTTTTATGTAATTAATTTAACTATATTTTGCTGTTCGTATTTCAGTTAAGGTAAGGGGATGAACTTTTTAGTCATGTATGTATGTATTAATATTATTATTATGTTGTACCCCACCCCAATTGCTCACTCAGAGGGGTGGGTTAGAAATAAATATTATTATTATTATTATTATTATTATTATTATTATTATATCAGAAGTGCACTGACTGGTCCTATCTTCACACTCCAGTCCCACCTTTGGATCAAATGTAGCAGTGTATCCAGATAAGGTTTGTAGCCTGAATCAGGATTGGTATTCATGTGACCCTCCACAAACATCCTCCAGATGTTTTGGACTTCAGCTCCCAGAAGCCTTAGCCATCTTGTCCAATCATCTGGGATCCTGGGAGCTGAAGTCCAAAACACCTGGAAGGCCAGAATTTGGAGAGCACTGCTCTAGATGGTGTTGTACTTCAGTTCCAAATATTCCTCATAACTGGCTCTGCTGGCTAGGGCTGATAGGATTTGCTATCCAACAACAGCTGGCGACACATGTTTCCCACCGTAGACCAAAATCCAACTGCTAATCTCAACTACAGTTTCTGAATTAAATGAATATTGAAATGTTCCATTAACAAGTTCTGACTGATCCAACTATTCCTGCTCCAGAGAGGACTGGAGTTTAGGGCCAGGAAACTGGATAGCTCCCCTGGTCACTAGAACCTGAACAGCAGCCTGTCCTAAAAGACTTGATGGTTGGGGGTGATGGGGGTTATACTCCAACACATCAAGATGACACCATCTCAGGAAGCGTGCTTTGAGTGCCACAATGGGAACATCCACAGCCAAGAGGGAGACAGCAGCTGGAAAGAGCCCAATGGTGACCCAGCATGCTCATTCGCCATGGAATGCTGCTACCAGGGATAGAATTGTGTATCTGGACAAATTCCATGGCTGGCTGGCCTCCTAAGCAAGAGCACTCTGCACTGCAAAATTTTGTTCCAGATTTCCATCATCATCAACATTATCATCATTGTCGTTATCGTCATCAATCATCATCATCGCCTCCTCCTCCTCCTCCTCCTCTTGATACGTTGCCTCGGGTTCCTTCTTTTACACAAAAGTGGACAGGTGATCCATAAGTAAATAAATAAAATACCATCAGTCCCCATGCTTTGAGACACATCGCATTAAAACTAGACACAGCATGTCTCTCTTGAAGTTGCCAGTTATAACTCCTTCCTTCCCGAGTGTCTATCGTTTTTCTCAGCATGCAACATTTTCCAATTACCTCTTGGCCTTTTATTCATCAGAAGTTGGGCTCCAATTTCTCCCTCAGTTGTGTAGCTCTGAGCTGAGATGCTGGCACTTAAGGGTACAGCAGGAATCATGTAAATGATACAGGATTGTTCTTGAAATGAGACCATTTGGTATATGGTGTGTTCTTTGAGCAACGAATGTATCCATCTTTCATCAGAATGATATTTTGCTGTCCCATTACTTCTCATAATTAAACAAGCTATGGTAGGATGTTTTTGTTATCATCTGTTATTGCTGTTATGAGTGGCCTCTGTTTATTGTGCACAGACTGATGCTTTACCACAAATATCACAGTCTAGATTTCATTCACACTTCATTTCTACCTAATGCACCTGCCACATCTGCCCCTCCACTTTCTCTACGGGATTAAAGGTCAGTCTCTACACACATGCACACACTGGACACCGATCCAAAATGGACACCGATCCAATGGCAAATTAAGAAACCAGTAAGAGAACTTGTCAGTTCCCTATCTGTAATAATTCATGACATCTTAATTGTTTTAGACTTACGCAATGTTTGTGTGTTCCCTTTACTAACATTGGCTTGCACAAAGCATCTGCATCTGCAGCAATTTATGTAAAAAAAATTGCAAAAAAATTGTTACAGATTTTCACATGTAAGTCAACAAAACTGCTAAACAATACACACAAAAGACTACCTACTTATATAATATTTTCTTACCATCGCACATATTTAACACAACAACCACAGCAACACAACACATTAAGTTAAAAAGATACTTCCCACTTCCTGCCCTTTGGCCTGTGTTTATCAATTTCTATTTACATTTCCAAAAATATCCAAATTAAAAGGCACCTTTGCTCCAAAATGTCTAAAACTTATTTATAATCCAAAACCTGCAAATGTTGTCATTCCTTCTCTTTCTTGTGCATACCTCAGATATAGATTCCACTCTTCCACAGACTTGTCTATTTATTTTTCATTTAATAACATAGTGAATTCAAGTGTTGTAACAGTTTTCCATGTCTTCTCAGTATTTCATCTAACAAGCCTAACAGGAATAGTTCTAGCTTAAATCATCTTGAGTAGATTTTCTATTTTGCAATGGATCTGCTTCCAATATCTTTTTGCAGATCCAACAAGTGTGCTAATATGTCCCCATTTGTTCTTTACATTTCCAGCACATATTTTTAGCTCCTTTATATATCTTTGATAGTTCATCTGGTGTCACATGCCATCTGAACATGATTTGATAAAAAGAAAATTTCAATTATATAACATGGATTTTGCCCCATGCATCCACGTTCTTTCCTAACTCCCAATTAATATTATGTCCAAAATTCTGTGGCCATTTAATCATGCATTCCTTTATCATCTTCTAAGTCTAATTTGAGCACAATATTGTCTATTTTCTTAAACAAATGTTCATCATTAGTACATAATCAAGTCTCAAATTCTGTCTTTCTGGGTTCAAAGCCATACTTTTTTAAAAAAAAAAAATCTGTTTTATATCTTTCAAACATTCGTCTGTATCAGTACCAGTGCACATTTATCCCCTCTAACATCAGTTCTTCTTCAGTTTTAAATCTATTTTGACCATTTTCATACATTAAAAGATCTTTCTATAACAGCCACTTTTCATTATCCCTTCTGCCACTTTTATCTGAGTTAAATAAGGCTTCATGCATGAATATCCATAATGGTATTTCAGGACATAACCTGGGTCTGTACTTGTTCTAAATCCTTAAAATAGGTCTTGTGATATAATGGTTAAGTTGTCATTCACTTTTACTTTATTGTACCAAATATAATGCTGCCATCCAAACTTCAAGTTGTACCCTTCCAATAAAGCTGTTTACACTTTTGAAATGCTTATATGCCTCATTTTTAATACAGTCAGGTAAGTCTTAGATAAGTAGACAGGAGCAGTATATTTAGCTGCCCTAATTTATGGACACTTGACTGGGAATAATAATGATTTAAGTATAGTTGTTTTTATTCTTAAGTAATAAATATTATTTGATACAATATACTGCTTCCTTCCTGACTTTCTTTTGCTGGTAACTACATTTGGAGACAGGCTTTCCTATTGTTTTATCTTTGACACAAATCATGAACCAGCCACACAAGGTTTCTGATCTATTGATATATGATGGCATAGATCTTGTTCAACATAGACACAACAACACTTACCTTAGTGTAAACTGATCTGCTAGAGAGCCACTGGTGAGGGATACATGAAACATGACAAGGTCCCCTTTCTTGACTGGGCTGAGCGGTAAAAATAGCACAAGGTTGTCATCAAGATTCAGTACAGACTTCTTCAGCTTGTCTTGAGTTGGGTAAAGAATAATACTTCCAATTCTCTCCATTGACACCAAAGGCAGCTGTGCCTCCTCTTGGCCTTTTGGATGCAGAAAGCTTTGTGGGTTTTGGTCTTCTGAAGAACACTCGCCTTCCGATGAATACACCCAATAGAAAAGCTCCACAGTGGTCCCTTCCAAGGAATCTGCCATCTGTTGAAACTCTGGGGGTGACGGTGGCAGTGCAGTGGCCAAAGCAGGGTTGAACCAGCTTGGTGAGAACTGAAGTTCTGCAACGCATAACCCCAAATGACCCTTCAACCGACAGCTGCTGACAGCTACTCTATCCTCCTGGAAGGCCATCATCCGCACACAGGGCAGGATCTCCGAAGGATCATAGTCTTCCCAGTCTTTGCCAGCAATGTAGAACAAGGCTTGGACTTTGGGCCTGTTGGAATATACAGAGCTGTCAATGATGTGAGACTGTAATTTCCAATTAAAAGTGAACCGGTCAGCAAAACTGAACAAAGCAGATGTCCGCAGGAGGTTCGGAGGCACAGTTTGCTCCACAGTAAATGGGCCGTAAGTAGCATTTAAACCAGGCAAGCTGTTGGTTCTATAGACAAGGAAAGGCTCCGTTCGGGATTGCAAGCTGGCATTCCTCATGATATCTTGGTTGGTTTCCTTTAGGAAGAAGGAAACATTAGCATTGGAGATGCTGTAACTTGCAGGAAAGTACACTGGCAAGCTTGCAAACCGTTGCATGCTGTCCATAATCCCTCCTCGGCATTCTACCACTGCAAGGAAAAAAAGGGGAAGAGAGAGAAATTAAATTAAAAGTTTTTTTCCCCAAAATTCCTATGGAGACTCTTTCAAAGTAATTATAAGCCAGATATTGCAAAGCATACATATTAATTCTGGGTAGATTGTTTCTTAAGAGGAGAACATCACTTTATACTCAAGGAAGCAAGACCTATCCTTGGCAATGACAGCCCCCTGTCACACAGTAATGTAACCAAGACACAGGACCCACTATTTCTGACACACATATTCAGTAGTGAATACAAATTTATTAAATAAATTCAAAATCTAGACTCCCCCACTGCAGAATGAAGGACTCTTTCCATTATTTGAGGTAACAGGGGTCACTGGAAAAGTGGAGTTGCCTTTTTCTGACATTGTTTTTTGTACTAATGTTATTCATAGATCATAATTGAAGTATATTACTGAAAGTAATAGTAATAGTTGCAACATATGATAAAAAAAGGTAAAGGTAGTCCCTTGATATGAATGTCTAGTCATAACTGACTGTAGTAGGCGGTGCTCATCTCCGTTACTAAGCCAAAGAGTGAGTGTTGTCCAAAGACAACTCCGGTGGTCATGTGGCCAGCATGACTGCACCAAACGCTGTTATCTTCCCACTGATGTGGTACCTATTTATCTTCTTGCATTTGTATGGTTTCGAACTGCTAGGTTGGCAGAAGCGAGAGGTTTAGAGCAAGAGGTTTACATTCTGGATTGACTTTTCATAGGATTTGGCACCCACTTACTGAATATATCCAACAGGATTTACTCTCTAGACATCTCCCAATTTTAGCTAAATTTTTATGGAAAGATGTATTTCAGCATCTCTGAATACACCTTTTGTTTATAATTTTTAGGACATTATCGGGGTTAATGTCTTTTATTTATTGTTGTTTTGGTGTACTGTTTGTTGGTGTACTGTCCAGAAAACAGCCCATATCGAGTGCATGTACCTATGCTGAAGACCAGGGATAGTTTGGGGATTCTGCTAGTATACCGGCCATCCTGTTGCCTAGCAGACTCCCTAACCGAGTTGACTCAGATGGTTTCTGAGCTATTGTTGGAGTTGCCCAGACTTCTGGTCTTGGGCGACTTCAACATTCCTCTTGAAACCAGCCCATCCAAGCTTTCTGGAGCAACTTGGGAGTTCATGGACTCCATGACAGGCATGAACCTCTCCCAATTGGTCAACAGACCCACACATTGTACAGGTCATACTCTCGATGGAGTTTTTAGTACGGAACAGAAGTATGCGTGGGCGGAAGTAACTAAGACTTCCTCACTGTCATGGACAGATAATTTCCTGATCAAGTTGGAGCTAAAGACCACTCTCTGACCCTGCGGGGCTGGCGGACCCATTAGAATGGTCTGCCCTTGAAGGCTCATGGAACCAATTGGTTTCCAGAAAGCCCTAGAGGGTTTGCTGGTTGGGAACGCCGGTGATTCTGTTGAGGCTCTGGTTGACACTTGGAACACCGTTGTCGCCAGGGCTATCAACACGATCGCTCCCGAGCATCCTTTCCAGCCCGCTTCCAACCGGAAACCCTGGTATACGGGAGATGAAGTGGGCTGGACAACGGTCTTCAGGCTAAGGTTAAGGACAACGATTAGAGTGCGAATGGTGAAAGACTCGCCTCCCATCCACAGAACTCGCTATAGACTGCACCTTCGCAGCTATGGAGAGGCTTTGCATGCAGCGCGGAGATCACTCTGCTCTGCACGCATTGTGTCTGCAGAGTTCTGCCCGGCAGAGCTGTTTAGGATGGTGGGGGAGTTGACGCGGGTTCCCCCTGCGCCAACCCTCCTACTTGACCCAACAACAGCCTGCTGTGATGCGTTTAACACCCACTTTGCAGATAGAATAGAACTATAGTGTCTAGATCAAGGGAAGTAATAGTGCCACTCTATACTGCTTTGGTCAGGCCCCACCTGGAATATTGCATCCAGTTCTGGGCACCATAATTTAAAAAGGATGCAGAGAAACTGGAGTGGGTCCAAAGGAGGGCAATTAACATGGTGAAGGGTCTGGAAACCATGCCCTATGAGGAACAACTTAGGGAGCTGGGGATGTTTAGCCTAGAGAAGAGAAGGTTAAGAGGTGATATGATAGCCCTGTTTAAATATTTGAAGGGATGTCATATTGAGGAGGGAGCAAGCTTGTTTTCTGCTGCTCCAGAGACTAGGACGCGGAACAATGGATACAAATTGCAGGAAAAGAGATTCCACCTCAACATTAGGAGGAACTTCCTGACAGTCAGGGCTGTTCGACAGTGGAACACACTCCCTCGGAAAGTGGTGGAGTCTCCTTCTTTGGAGGTCTTTAAGCAGAGGCTGGATAGCCATCTGTCGGGGATGCTTTGATTGGGAGTGCCTGCATGGCAGGGAGTTGGACTGGATGGCCCTTGTGGTCTCTTCCAACTCTATGATTCTATAATTCTATAAAAGGATGCAGGTAAACACCACAGCCCATTTCTGTCAAAACGCAAATGCTTGGTGACATATGGTGTCATCTCCCCTTAGGGTGTCCCTTGGTGCAGCCCACACCCTCCGCACCCCCTAGTGACACCCCTGCCTTGCACCAAACAGCCCCCAGCACCACTGCTGATGTTGTTGTAAAATTGGAGTAAAAAAACCTCTTGCCTCAGGGCTGTCCCAGTGGGCTATACGGTCAGTGAGCAGATAAGGAAAAGTGGACCGGGGGGGGGGGCAGTGTGGCTATAGTCCATAAAACCAACTGGACCTTGATCAGGAAGCCTGTCCGGAAAATGACCCACATTGAGTGTATGCACCTTAGCCTGAAGACCAGGGACAGTTTGGGGATTCCGAGGTGACTCAGCTGGTCTCCGAGTTGTTGTTGGAGTCGTCCAGACTCTTGGTTTTGGGTGACTTCAACATTCCTCTTGAGACCAGCCCTTCTGATTTACCTGGAGCAGCTCGGGAGTTCATGGAATCCATGACAGGCATGAACCTCTCCCAATTGGTCAATGGGCCCACCCATTGTGCGGGTCATACACTCGATGGGATCTTCAGTACGGAACAGGAGTATCTGTGGGCTGAGGTAGTCAAAACCTCTGCACTGTCATGGATGGATCACATTCTGATCAAGCTGGAACTAAAGGCCACTTTCTGTCCCCCCAGGGGTGTCGGACCCATTCGAATGGTCCGCCCTCAAAGGCTAATGGAACCAATAGGTTTCCAGAAAGCCCTAGAGGGATTGATGGTTGGCAACACCGGCGACTCCATCGAAATCTTAGTGAATATTTGGAACACCGATCTTCCCAAGGCTCTTGACGCATTTGCTCCCGAGAGTCCTCTCCAGCCCGCTCACTGAGGAACTTAGGGAGATGAAGCGGGTTGGACAACGACTAGAGTGCAAGTGGCTGAAGACTCAACTCTTATCCGACAGAACTCGCCATAGGCAGCACCTTCGTGCCTATCAGGAGGCTTTGCGTGCAGCGCGGAAAACCTTCTGCTCTGCAAGCATTGCGTCTGCAGAGTCCCATTCAGCAGAACTGTTTAGGGTGGTGGGGGAGTTGACATGGGTTCCCCCTGCGCCAAACCCTCTACATGACCCAACAACAGCCTGCTGTGATGCATTTAACACTCACTTTGCACATAAAATCTTTCGGATAAGGACTGACTTGGACGCCAATGTTTTAGCAGAATCTACAAGTGAGGCTCCCAACAATTCCGTTGCTGTCGGTTTACTGGATGAGTTCCAATCTGTTAATACTGAGGGTGTGGACAAGCTCCTTGGAAGTATGAGGAAGACGACCTGCCCTCTCGACCCTATTCCATCTTGGCTGGTCGTCCAGGGAGGGGATGCACTGAGGGTATTCCTTCGGGATACAACCAATATGTCCCTTAGGGAGGGCTCTTTACCATCTAGTTTGAAGGAGGCGGCTGTAAAACCCCTCCTGAAGAAGTCCTCCCTTGACCCCCTGGACAGGAACAACTACAGACCAATGTCCTTGCTTCCGTTTTTGAGCAAGGTGATCAAGAGGGCAGTCACCTCCCAATTCCAAGCTGTCTTGGATGAAACCGATTATCTAGATCCATTTCAAACTGGCTTCAGGACAGGACATGGAGTTGAGACTGCCATGGTTGCTCTGACCGATGACCTCTGCCTGAGCATCAATAGGGGTAGTGTGACCCTGCTCGTGCTTTTGGATCTCTCAGCGGCCTTTGACACTATTGATCACTCCATCCTTTTGGACCGGCTGAGGGAGTTGGGGATCAGAGGCACCACACTCCGGTGGTTCCGGTCCTTTCTCTCCGGCAGATCCCAACGGAGGACAGTTGCTCTTCAAAGATCGAGCCTAATTGTGGTGTTGCTCAGGGCGCCATCCTGTCCCCGATGCTGTTCAATATTTATATGAAGATGCTGGGTGAGATCATTCGGAGGCATGGAGCTCAGTGTCTTCAGTACGCTGATGACACTCAGATATACCTCTCCATGACAAGATCATCAGCTCAGACTTCAGATGGCGTCTCTCTTCTTAATGACTGTCTTGCGGCAGTAATGGATTGGATGAGGAAAAACAGATTGAAGCTCAATCCAGACAAAACAGAGGTACTCACAGTCATGGGACCAATGCCAGGTATGGGAATACATCTTCCGGTCCTAGATGGAGTCACACTCTCCTCAACGGACCCTGTTTGCAGTCTGGGGGCACTCCTAAACTCGTCACTTCACATGACTAGTCAGGTGAATGCAACAGTCAAGAGTGCTTGCTATCAGCTTCGGCTGATACGCCAGCTGTGCCCTTTCCTGGATCAGAAGGACCTGGAGTCTGTGATACACACTTTGGTAACCTCGCAATTGGATTTCTGCAATGTGCTCTACTTGGGGCTATCCTTGTGCCTAACCCGGAAACTTCAACTAGTCCAAAACATGGTGGCCAGGCTTATTACTGGTACATCGAGGTGCGAGCACATAACACCAGTGCTTAAGTCCCTCCACTGGCTACCGATTAGTTTCCGGGCCCAGTACAAGGTGTTGGTTTTAACCTTTAAAGCCCTACAGGGCTCGGGTCCATCTTATCTTAGGGACTGCCTCTCCCCGTACAACCCCCCCCCCCCCCCCGCACACTCCGGTCCTCCGGGAGAAATTTATTACAGCCTATGAAAACAAGGCTGTCGTGGACCTCTTGGGGGACTTTCTCTGCTGCCACTCCCAGGCTATGGAATGACCTGTCGGATGAGATGTGTCTTATTACATCCCTTGATAGCTTTAAAAAAGCCTTAAAAACGCATCTCTTCTGGCAGGCCTTCCCAGAAACATCTTAACTCCTGGCCCTGACACTGGTTTACGACACTGGTTTACGACACTGGTTACGACGTGCTCTCCTACCAGCTCCCAGCACTTTATTTATGAAGTTTACATCTACAGTGTCCATAGAACTGACTAGCTGCTTTTTATGTTTTATATTGCATGTATGTAACTGTTCTTGGATTTTAATCTGATATTGGTTTAATTTAATTTTAAGGGGTGGGAGGTGGGGTTTTGGGTTATTGGAATTGTTTTATCTTGATGTCTTTTAATTATTGTAACCCGCTCTGATTGATGACAGAGGAGCGGGCTATAAATAAACTACTACTACTACTTATTACTATTATTATTATTATTATTATTATTATTATTATATCTAGCCCACTGAATTTCCCTAGAGGATTGTTCTCAATTCCCCTTGACACCATCTTTGAGTGGTTCCCCAGGTATGTATAGGGTTTTTTCCCTCCACATTTGAAAGGTTGAAAAGCTTCTCCTAAGATATAGGGGCTGAACAGACAACCCATTAAGGGGCAGCTCTGTGCCATCCCAGAAGTGCTGGGTTGGGGACAAAGCAGCTGCGCGCCACGCCCTCAACCTGGTGCAAATAGAAGCTGTAAGGTGCGGCTCCTATTTGCACCCTAGAAAAGCTGCCATAAGGGCTGCGGCACAGCCTTGTGGTGCCCTTCATGCGCAGAGCTGTTTGGACGCTGCACACATTGGACGGGCATACGCCAAGAACGGACGTGCACCAAGATGGCACCTGTACGGGATTGCGCCAAGATGGCAACAGGGACGTGCGGTAGGGTTTCTGAATGTGTAAATGCTCAGCCTCCGCGCAACCCTAGTTCAGGCCAAGGCCAGCACAAAGTGCCAGTCTGTCCAGGCCCTTAGTTACTGGAAGCAAAGGCATTAAACTAAAATATGCTGTTAATTTTGGTCTCACCCTTGTGCCTTTGGACCCACCCATTACTAGAACATGACTCCTGAGAATTTCTCTGAAACTGAATTCAGCCTTCAGGTTGAAAGAGGTTCCACACCATCCTCTTTGTCATAGAGGATCCTTCAATGCCCTCCTAGCAGCTTTTGGGGTGGAGAACAACTGGCAAAAATCACAGCCTCTTTTTCCCCAGCATGACTAGAACTCCACTGAGCACAAGCATGGATCCAATCTCATGAGAAGAAACAAAGCCCCCACCCCCTCAAAAGGCAGGAATCTGCATTTGATGGCAAATATCTATCACTACATCTCCTTGGAACTCCAAAGACTCAGAAGCCAGCTCTGTTTTTATTTTTAAGCTAGGAAAGCCCGTATTGCAGAATGATCAGAGAGGCATGCCGACAGATTAAGGTCAAGCTTTGTATTGTTTGCCTCTAAATCTCAAGATGCCAATTGAATGCTCAGCATTACTGGGGTGAGCAGATGCATAGAGCTCCATCCCCTGAAACAATTAAGACTCCAGTGGCACCTATTACAGGCAGAGATGTCTCTCCGATGGTTCCAGCAAAGACTTCGCAGAGAGGAAAAACCAAAGTAATATTCAGGCTGGTTTCAAGAAGGCCTTCCTTTTATTTTCTCCAAACTACTTTCCTCCTGACTTCTCTGCCAAATTGCTCACTAGATCTGTCATTTTGCCTTGGCTTCAATCCCGCACCGCCTTTATTTTATAAAATGTGACCCATGTATTTTTTACTTGCTTCATGTGACATTTCCTCTTCCTTCAAATCTTTCCTGCATTTCTATCAGACCTTCTCGGTCCCCTCCTCCAACTCCCATTTTGACATCTTTAAAAAAAAAACAACAGGTTTTTGTAAATAGAAAAGAGTCTCCTTCCTCCACAAAAGTCAGGAGAAAAACAATGCCACTGTTTATACTTGACTGTAAGTGGACCTCATACATAAATTGAGGGCAGGTTTTGGGGCCAAGATTATGGATTTTGCTATGATCCATGGACAGGTTGAGCGTAAAACTTAGGGGCATGTAACAAGGGATGATGCAAAAAAATAATAATAATACTGAAGAACCTAGAAAATTCTGGCAGGCATAACTGTTTGTCCTCATCCTAAAGGCTGGAGAGATGAGAGACCAGAGGGGATCCATGCTTCTTTTTTGTGTTCTCAGGATGGACTAAGCTCTTGCCTTTTATGACTCTATTCAGAGAAAGGGGATTGCTTATATACATGAATGAGCTGAAGTACAGCACTTACATTGACTTGTGGATAAGTCAAGCCAGGTCTTTTGGCGTCAATTTTTTGACTAAAATTTCTAGAGGTATTACAAAACATTTGAAGAACAGCTTTTAGGTCCTCTGAAATTAACTATAAATGCCATTTAAAAAGATAATTATCCTGAGACTTGGAAGCAGGAAAACATCACGATAATATTGAAAGAAAATAGAGATCCAGTGGAAGTTAATAACTATAGACCAATTTCCCTTCTAAATACAGATTATAAATTATTTGCAACAATTCTGGCAGAGAGACTCAAAAAAATTCTTATACATTGGATACACAAAGACCAGTCAGGGTTCCTACCAAAAAGACAGATTGGACAGATAATATCAGAAATATATTGAATAGTACAGAATACTTTGAAAGAAATAATAAAAAAATAGCAATGATATTTGTTAATTTAGAAAAAGCTTTTGATAGCTTACATTGGGAAACAATATTTGCAACACTAGAGAAAATTGAAGTAGGGCCTACTTACCTCAATTGGGTAAGAAGCATATATAAAGATCAAAAAGCAAAACTTATAATTAATTCGGAAAAAAGAAAAGAATTTCAGATTTTTAAGGGAACCTGTCACAGTTGTCCCCTTTCACCATTACTGTTCATATTAGTACTAGAATCTTTGAATAATAGAATTAGATTGGAAAAAGAAATCAGTGGAATAAAAATTAGAAAATCTTAACACAAGATGAAACTATTTGCTGATGATATAGTCTACACTATAGAAAATCTGAGGGGAAATATAAAATTATTGATGGAAATACTGGATGAATATGAAAAAGCTTCAGGTTTAAAGATAAACAAAGAGAAAACAATAATTGTAACAAAAATATGAACAAACAAGAAGAGCAAGAACTGAAAGATCAATGCGGCTTAAAAGTGGGGGGGAAAGGTCAAATATCTAGGAGTTAACAAATAAAAACTCTGATATCTTTCACAACAATTATGAAATATTGTGGAAAAAAATCAAAAGAGATTTGGATAATTTGAGTAAACTTCAACTTTCACTACTTGGAAGAATATATCTTATGCATATGAGTCTTCTCCCTAAACTCCTCTTCTTATTCCAAACGATTCTAATAATCCATAACTACAAGCCATTAATGCAATGGCAAAAAGAAATATCTAAATTTATTTGGAATAAAAAAAGAGCTAGACTAAAATTAAAGATTTTATGTGATGGAAAACAGAGAAGTGGGTTAGGCTTGCCGAATTTAAAATTATATTACGAGGCTTGTTGCTTGACTTGGCTTAGTGACTGGGTAACATTGGAGAATGAACAATTATTAGATTTAGAGAGTGCTAATCTCAGGTTTGGTCTTCATGGTTATTTGATATATAACAAAGATAAAATAAATAAGGAAAGTACCAACCATATGGTCAGAAGAGCCCTTTTAAATGTTTGGAACAAATACAAAAGAAGAATATGTCCTAAAACTCCACTGTGGTGTTCTCTGCATAAAGCCCTCTTTGGAAGGGAAGGAATCCAGCAATTTAAATGGTTAAGATACAAAGATATATTGAATATATCCCAAGAAAACTTAAGTATTAAATCACAAGAAGAACTTAAAAGTTCAGCATTAATTGTCATTGGTATCTTTATAGTCAGTTAAGGGGGAGATTCAAAATGGATAAAAAATAGATGGGATTCAAACGGAAAAAACAGAATGGGAAATAATTGTAGATAAAGGCAGAAAAAAATGATTTCTACAAACTACAAATTGCTACTAAAATGGGGAACAGAGGAGGAAATAATCAGACAGAGTATGATTATGTGAGCACAAAATATAGGACACCCTACAGAATATCAAAAATGGGAGGAACTATGGAATAAAAAAATAAATACACTGTATGTCAAGATCTTAAAGAAAACGTATATAATTTACAGATGGCATTTTTCTCCAAACAGATTAGCTAGAATGTTCAAGAACTCCAAACAAATTGTTGGAAGTGCTCTTATATTACAGTTCATACTACCACATACGGTGGACATGCCCAAAAGCCAAAAAATATTGGTTGGGAATTTATGAAATTTGAAAGTACATCTTAAAATAGATATTTCATTCACTCCAGAGACATTCTTATTAGGAATGATAGATAAAGAAACAGAAAAAAATCTATGGCAGATTACTATTTTTTATGTTAACTTGTGCTAGAATTTCCTTTGCCAGAAACTGGAAAAACAGAGACAAATCCAACAACTGAACAATGGTTAATGAAAACTTATGAAATTGGAGAGATGGGCATTATGACCTGCTGGAGGAGGGATAAAACAGAAGAAAAAAACTAAAGAAGATTGGAAACTATTTTACGACTTTTTAGAAGATTACTGGAAAGAAATTGAATGGAAAAAATAATAATGTGTATTTCTTTAGTATGTCAAAAATTAAAATTCATAGGTTAGATAGAATAATAACTGTTGTTAAGAGGTTAGAAAGAAGATTTGTTTGTTCATCTAGACATATTACATAGAGATTTAGAAAAAAATTGACGAATAAAAATTAGTTGAAATAGATAAGAAAAAACAAAACTTAAGAGTAAAGAAGCACTGAGCTACATGTTAGATAAAACATTTTTTTTGAATACTTATCAGTGAAATCTCAAATAGAAGGAAGTCACTTATATGTTATATGTTTTTATAGAAATTTAGGAAAATATTGTTTGTGGTATGTCATGAATGTATGTTTGTACTGTCTATAAATAAAAATATAAAAAATATACAAATAATAAAATTTCTAGACCTATACATGAGTATATCCAGTATTTTCAAATACAGTTCCCGTCAGCTTTGGCGTTAGATTTTTGCCATGTCCAGGTGACCAGAAGTATCTGTAGGTTGGGTTCCATCTTTCAGATGGCCTTCAACAGATTGTCATCTTGTAAGCAAGCCCCAAAAGTAATTGATTCCTGATAGGCTTATCATCCGGCCTCAACAGCGTGGAGAAACACTATTCCAATCACCCCCAGGCTGCTGGGAGATGCCCTTTTAAATTTCTCAGATTTCCTCACTGTGGTATAAATAAATAAATAAATAAATAAATAAAACAAAATTTGTATTTATATCCCGTTTTTTGTAAAAACAAAGTGGCGTACAACCTTAAAAATGATACATCTCTATATATACAATATCCCCCCTTAAAAATGATTAAACAGTTTAAGATTAAAATTACAAGGCATTAAAATGTCAAGAAGACAAAATACAATAATCAATAATGGTGAGCAGAATCATCACATACACGGAAGAATCTTTACATAGCCATGTGCTATTCCAGGAAGGCGTGCCTACTACCTCTGGGCCATCATAGAAAATTAATATGGCAGCTCTAGTCTATGTACATGTTTTTCCCCTTCCTTTCTTTCTCCTTCTTTCCCTTATGGCTTAGGTCCAGACTACTCTCCATTACGAACCTGCCAGAACAATAAGATCTTCAGGGGAAAGCTTTCTCTCAGTCCCACCACCATCACAGCTTCACTTGGTGAGGACACAAGAGAGAGCCTTCTTGGTGCTGCTCCAACCTCTGGAATGCCCTTCCATAGAATGCTAGCCTGACCGCCCTCCTGCTTGCTTTTTCTTGGCAAGCCAAGACATTTTTATTTAAGAAAAAATTCAACATATAATCACGCCAGGGTGGTTTTTATGGACTATGTGTGTGTTAGTTATGCCTTTTAATAACTTTTGCATATTTAAATGTAATTTTATACTGTTTTTAATTATTTTAATCATTTTAAAATGTTATTTTAATTATTATTTTATTTTTTTAATGCATTTGTCTGTGAGCCACCTTGGATCCCTTCTGGGAGAAAGGTGACATACAAAGGAAATAAATAAATAAATAAATAAATAAATAAATACAGACATGGGTGAATGGTGGTATTGGGGCCTTTTGGCCTTGTTTCATGACTACATGCCAACAGAAGAAGAAAATGGCAGCTCCTAAAGCAGTCAGCTAGTATGATCAGAGCAGCAGCAGCAAAAAAAAATTTCAAGCAAGGGCTTTAGTACTTTAGTAATGCTGGCAACTACTAACTATTCCCGCATCCATTCTTTAGGTGGATGGCAGTTGGCATTCTTTTGTGCCAGCAGCCCCTGGGAACAATACTACTTCACTATTCAGGAGGGTAGTAGAGAGGAGGAATGAGGGCATTCAAATAAATAAAAATTCTGATCTTCCCAATGAAATTTCCTTCCATTTCCAAATTTCTAGCTTTCACATTTTTAGCTATAGTATTTACATTTCTATACCACTTATCAGTGAACTCAGCACTCTCGAAGTGGTTTACAATCTGTAAGCCAAGTGGCCCCAACAAGCAGGCTACTCACTTTATGAAAGGATGGAAGGCTGAGTCAACCTTGGAGCCTCTGGGATCGAACTCACAACTGGCTGCAGTGCCAGCATTTTAACCACTGCACCACCAGGGCTCCTTATTAGCGTTGCAGAGGGTGAGACATTGAAAATAGTCCACACCTTGAACAATTCTGTTTGCTGCATTTGCATTCCTTGGGTAACTTTGTCCCTATTCTTTGTGTGCCTCAACTGTATTTCTAAAGGCTCAACTGAAGTTTTAAGTTGTTGAAATGCTAGATCTTTGAGAACTGAAGGAAAATTTCATTAAGGGGACAAAATTCTTATTTGGGGAGATTCTCATTTTGCCCACCCCCAGCAACACTACATGCTATAGTTGCTAAAGTTGTCATTTTGTCATTAACAACTTCTTATTTGTGGAGTCAATGGCTTTCATGGCTGGCATCCATAGTTTTTTTGTGGGGTTTACGGACTATGTGTCCAAGTTCTAGAAAAGTTTCTTCCTGGCGTTTCATCAGCACACAACAGGGAAGTATCCACAGCCTTTGGGAAACCCTAAGGTCTACAGAAGTGCAAACAATTCTTCTTTTTAGGTAATATAAAGTCTAAGAGATGAAAAGCTACGAAAACTGTTCAATGAGAACTGAGCATTGTGAAGTCGAAGGTCGAAGGCTTTCAGGGCCAGCTTCCATTGTTTTTTGTAGGTTTTTTGGGCTAGAAGAATTTATTCCTGACATTTCATCGTTTTGCAGGTAAAACATCAGGAATACATTCGAGAACACGGCAACATAGCCTGAAAAAACCCACAAAAAAAATTATAGAACTGAGAAAGTTGGCTGATTGGGTGAAGGAGGACTGGAATAGGTTGTCTGAAATTCTAAACAGCATCCCTTCACACTCCAACGTTGGTTGCAGGTGCTGCTTATATCTTTACCTATCTGTAGAGCTCCTTGGTAAACACTGGGCCGGCTGGCTTATAAAGAGGATTCTCAGAAAGCAGTCCTAGCATGTCCTGCTCCAAAGCCCTCATGATAGACACCAAGGGTCATTTCAGCAGCTCCATTACTAAGTTGCTATATATAGAAGCCCTTGACAAGGCATGACATGCCGCCGCCACCACCAACGCAGAATCTGAAATTGCAGATTTCACCCGTTCAAAGCTGGACTTGCTTCCCGGGGAAGCACAGAAAGAGAGAAGAGAAAGAGAAGCAATGTTAAATGTTCTGTCAGCTGTTTTGGCATGGGAGAAACTTCACTCTCAGACCAAAATAGAAGACATGCTCTTGGGCCAATTTATTTGCAGCATAAGGCAGATGCACTATTATAGTATCAAGATCACCCAAAATCTTGGCTCCTGCATTAGTGCCTGAGTGGATAGGCTTTTAAGGGTTGTGGAATTTACTTTGGAGTTTAGTAGAATCCTGAAGCCCACCTGAGGGAATATGGCTCAGCAGTACACTTCCTGCTCTGCACGCAGAAGGCACAAGTTTCAATCGCTTCCATCTGAAGATAGTGGGGGGGGGGGGGAGGGGGTTTAAAAGGATTGCTTAGGAAGAAATGGGCAATACCCTTCTTTGCCTGGGATCCTGGAGAGCTGCTGAAGTAGACCAAGAACAAGGCAACTGCGTTGGATCTGTGGCCTAGTTTTTTGCTCAGGGATCTTCCAGGACCCTCATGGATTGCCCTAAATGCCACAAAAGGACAACCAAAGCCCCAATTGGCCAGAAGTCCATTCATGGTTTTTCAAAAAGAAAAAAAAGAGAAAGTAAGAAAATGAATTTTTAATATTAAACAGCATAGGAGGAACTGCAAACTATTTAAAATATAGTTTTTTGTGGATTTTTTGGGCTATGTGGCTATGTTCTAGAAGAGTTTATTCTTGACGTTTTGCCAGCATCTGTGGCTGGCGTCTTCTTTCTCTGAAGATGCCAGCCACAGATGTTGATGAAATGTCAGAAATAAACTCTTCTAGAACATGGCCACATAGCCCAAAAAAACCACAAAAAAAACTATGGATGCCGGCCATGAAAGCCTTCAGCTTTATATTTAAAAGATATATTGCTCTTCATGGAGGCTTCCCGGCAAGTTAATTCATGCTCTTTTATTGTAAAAAATGGGTAGTTTGGGGAGACTTTCGGGATCAAGGGCCAGAAAAACACACAGCTGCTGAGCCTTGGAGGCATCAGGTCAATTAATCTATCATATTTGGAAATACCAATAGAATTCATGCCAGAAGGATTTCATCCCATGGGTGCTGTATAGGTCCACTCAAAAATTAGTCCCACGGTGCCCAACACTATGGAGGATAGGACTACAACCTAAATTTGTAAACTGCCTTGATCATTGGAAAGGAGGTATATAAATTATTATTATTATTATTATTATTATTATTAAATGAGCTATGATATTATGCAGCAGTGGCATGCCATTTCTCAAGGGAAGCTGTATCTTAAGTAACATAAGATTGTCACCTCCACTTTTTGTGGGAATGAGTTCCATAAGTTTGTGTATTGCAATATGAACAGTGCTAGGAAATCTTATTTTTATGACCATGCTGGCTTGGGGATTCTGGGAGTTGTGGTCCAAACAAGTAATTTTTCCATGCTCTGGACTGAAGAAACAAATTTTTTATCACCCTGAACCAGATATCAATCTTATGACAAGGCTGAGCATTCATCACAACATTTCCTCAGTGTCTTGCCTTAAGAGTTGTCTTTGCTGACAACCTCAGTGGCCCAGAATCCCAGCACCCCGACTGAATATATATACTGATGTTATACTGCATATTGTCTTTACTCTTCCCATTACCCAGGTATTTCACATCTCTCAAGTCCTGATTTACAAGATCATATATAAAACATATACTCCTCTCCCCATTTCAATTTCATTCTAGTGACTGCAATTCAGAGCATCTTTTGAGAGCCGAGTGTGAGGCGAAAGATCCCAGCCCTGCTATAAGTCAAGGTGAACGATGCACAAATTTTGTCTGAGAGCTTATATGGTGAGCCATAAAACCCAAGAGACAGGGTGAGGTTTGTCCCAGAATTTGCCTGCAACTAAATCTGATATTTGAATTTAGTAGCATTTTACGAGGCCATCGGAACATCTAAAAAAGCCATCTGTCAGCCAGGCAGAGACAAGCACCACCCCCCTTTTCGCTTCCAAGAGTCAGAACCACACCATGAATCTTGGTGTGAACGTGGTGAAAAATGAGACGCTGATCCAACTATGGGAGCGTGATGCAATGGCTATTAAATCACCTGTTATGCTAATAGTGGTTGTATTGAGATTCAGAGAGAAGGTAAAGAAGCATCAGCCAGTTCCGTTTAAATATAATCAAGGCAATCGAAGAAAGGCGGAGAGCAAATCTGTAACATAGAATATAGATGAGCGTTAAGAGATGAAGGACCATTTTGAATGTAGCACAGAGAACAGAGAGAGGAAAGGCAGCCAGGGACAGGGCTACCATACTGAAAATCCATTGTTGGGATGGGAGCTTTAAGAACTGGCCTTATACCAGGATAGATCTATCTGTTCATTTAAATCACTGTCCTTTAACAGCTGATCTCCAGGGTCCCAGAGCAGATCATAAACAGGTAGGAATACCTTCTCCCAAGAAGGCATCTGCTGGGCCTTAGACATGGGAATGTCTAAAAATGAAGGTCACAGGCTTTACTTTTACAACTTTTTTGTTACATGCAAATATAAGCAGGCTTCATCAGTTAAAACCAATGATATTAACATGCTATGATTTGTTTAAATCAGGTACCTGATTTCGCATCCCTCGTGTCCCGATTTACAAGATCATGTATAAATCAGGTATGTAACTTCCTGAGCATAAATACAAGATCATACGAAATCAGGTATCAAATCCTCGGCTCCCAGTGCATCCTTCACCCAAATTTAAAACTTTTTAAAACAGAAAAGTCTCTTTGTGTCCTTTAGAGGACATGGAAAAACATTTGCTTACTTACTTACTTACTTACTTACTTAATATCCTCCTGGGATAGGACCCAACGCAACAAAATTGCCAGTTTTCTCCCCCCCTTGCAAAGCTGTTTTAGACACAAAGAGTGTCTTCAAAACTAGAACTGGCATCCAATCACTTCTATTTTAAAAAAGAAGGTACCTGCTAAAGCAATTGCTCCCACTCCCCCTAGAAGGTGCAGAGGCATCATGTAC